>ML822806.1:50921-71119 GCA_009831015.1 Picea engelmannii
TGATGATGATACCCCAGTAGATGATTCCTTTCCTGATGAATATCTATTTGCAGTTTCTTCTCACTCACCTTGGTATGCAGATATTGCTAACTACTTGGTTGCAGGGAAGTTACCATCACACCTATCCTACCGAGAGAAAAAAAAGTATTATTCATCAAAGTGCTCGGTATAGTTGGATAAGCGGTTACCTTTTCCATACAGGAGATGATCAAGAAATTTGAAGGTGTATTAGAGAAGATGAGGTGTATGATCTATTGAAAGCTTGTCATGATGGCCCTTGCGAAGGGCATTTTGATGATAAGAGGACAACACATAAAATTCTTAGGATGGGGTACTATTGGCCCTCACTCTTCAAAGATGCAAAGAAGTATGTCCAGGCCTGTGATAGCTGCCAAAGAGTAGGCCAACCTAATCATAGAGATAAAATGCCATTAAACCCCCAGGTAGTACTTGAACCATTTGAAAGATGGGCCTTAGACTTTATAGGACCCATCAACCCTCCATCCAATCAAAAAGATTATATAGTGGTCTGCACAGACTACATGACTAAATGGGTGGAAGCCAAGGCACTCCACAGAGTGACTGAAGAAGCAGTTGTAGATTTCTTATTTAAAGATATCTTCACTAAATTTGGAGTGCCAAGAGAATTAGTTACAGATGGAGGACCTCCTTTCACTTCTCATGGGTTCCAAGCCACCCTTCAGAAATATCACATTCAGCAGAGAATGACTACAACATACCACCCCCAAACCAATGGACAGGTGGAAAGAACAAACAAAGTAATACAATCCATTCTCACAAAAACAGTGAAGGAAAATAGAAAGGATTGGTCCTACAGGCTCCCTAAAGCACTATGGGCCTACAGAACTACCTGGAGAAATACTACAGGATTCTCTCCCTATGAATTAGTGTATGGAAAGAGTGTTGTCTTTCCTGTGGAATTTGAGATAAAAACCTTAAGGACTGCTTTAGCTTTCAACCTTGATTTAACCGATGCACAGACAGCCAGGTTGCAGCAGCTTAGTGAATTGGAGGAGAAAATATTAGATGCCATTCAGCAAACAACCATAATTCAATAGCAAAGATCAAAATGGCATGACAAAAATATCAAGAACAAGTAGTTCCAAAAAGGTAATTGGGCCCTATTGTATGATTCCCGGTTCAAAGAATTTCAAGGGAAACTGCGTACAAGATGGCTTGGACCTTACGAAGTAAACATAGTTTTTCCCAATGGAACAGTAAGGCTCCTCACAATTGATGTCTCCAAAACCCCGTTACTTGTAAATGGTCATCGGCTCTGTCTGTATCAGCGTCCAATTTCTAAAGAAGATTTTAAGGCCACATGCATGGCAGACGCCTAGTTCCTCTTCGTTGAGGGAGTTTCTACCCCTAATAACAATTAATTCTTTTAAGATAATTTTCTTTAGTATTAGATTAGATTAGATTTTATTTACTAATAATCCTTGTCAGGAAATACCATGCTACAGTCGATTTTTGCAGAATCCTCGATCGAAGTACAGGCCACCAGGAAAGGACGATCCTATTTCAAAGAGAAAAGCTTTCCCGATTCTGAAACACCACTGATCAGCACGGTTGACTTTCTTCCGATGCTAAAACACCACCGTTCAACACTCTTCACTTTCCTCCCGATGTTGAAACACCATTGTTCAGCACTCTTGACTTGCCTCCAATGCTGAACCACCACCGTTCCACACTTTTGACTTTTCTATGTTGCCGAAACACCACTGTCAGCAATCCGCTCTCTTTCCTTCATTACTGAAACACCACTACCACCAAACTCACACCTTTTCCCCCATCATGGCTCGGCAACCTTTTCACCACTTTTTCCCATTTCCTCACCATCTTTCATCGACGAATCAACTCCATCTAGCAATTGTTTCTCCTTTTCCCTTCTGTTGCTGAAACTCCATTACCAACAACTTTTCACTATTTTTTTCCGATGCTGAAACACCATCATTTAGCAGTTCTTCATCTACAGTAATTGTTTTGTTCTTCTCTATTGCTGAAACACCATTACCAACAACTTTTCACTATTTTTTTCCGATGCTGAAACACCATTGTTCAGCACTGTTGACTTTCTTTCGATGTTGAAACACCATCGTTCAACAGTTCTTCATCTACAACAATTGTTTTGTTCTTCTATGTTGCTGAAACACCAGTCTTTCACCATCATCTGTCAGCAAGATTTTACGCCCTCAGATTATAGTTCGTCCTTATAGACAGCAAACCCTCGACACAATTCATCTATTAGATCAAAAGTCTCTTCCACGACAGGACTACCATGGACAGGCATGATATGTTGTTTGAAGAACGAATCAAACGGTAAGGTGAGGTATGTAAATTTTATGTGATTCAGTTAGGCTCTAGTTAATGAGAAAGATTCTAAGTCATTATGACCATTCAAGTGCAATTATTACTGGCCGCACTTGACGGGAGGGGAAGTACACATCAAATCTGCGATGCCATCATTTCACCTGATTTCACCGCCGCCATCCCTAATTCACCACCCTTTCGCGCATTTAACCACTATTCCTGCATAACGTCGCTCGAAAAACTCACTCTGCGCAGAAGCTGGTACACAAACTCTCGATGTTGTATCTTACCAAGCTGGTAGCCATGGGAGGATCTATCATATGGAATGAGCCCGCCACCACAACATTGTTAGAACACTATCCAGCGACGTATCAAATCTTCCAGCAGGCATGATGGCTCAATTACTTCCAGAGACTTCAGGGGTATAATGAACAACAGGTCCTGCAATTCGCCCAAAATATTCAAGAGGACCATTCTGTCGTCGAAGGGGTTTGAATATTAGTAATAGAAGAAGATATAGCAGAGGTCTTAGGCCTCCCTATCGACAGCACTCACATGTTCATCCGAAAACATATCATTGGGAATGTTCAGCGAAACTTCTTCCTACCCAAAGAGCGAATTGAATTGAAAGACAGGGGTGTTCAGCTCAACTCATTGCCACCCCCATGGCTGGAAGTCACAAGGTTCATCAAACATTACTTGACCTGCGAAGGTCGATATCAGGTAGTTTATCAGCACAACTTTCTTCTTCTTTCTCATTTAAGGCATAACAGATGGGTCAATATTCCTTATTATTTGCTGGGTTGTTTGAAAAATATGGCACATTATTGCAGAAAGGCTAAAGATCCAACCCTTTCACTCACCCACCACCGTCTTGTCCAATTTCTCATCCACAGGGGTTTTTCTCAACAAAACCGTCCACTAAATAACCCACCCATAAACCCCCAACCAGCTGTCGAAATTCCTGAAAATCCTCAGGAGCAACAACCGCAAAACCCCCCAGACTCCCCCGAAATACCCAATAGCCTGCCCATAGAACCAACTAGTCCCCCTACCATACCAAATCCACTGCATACCATACCAAAATCATCCACTCCCACCCTTCATATTCTAAGTGATGACTCTGAACCAGATAATCCCTCCTGCCCCATCATTGAAGAAAGACCTTCATGAAAATGAAAGCAAACTCCCCTTTTTCCACCCTTCTTACGGAAAAAGTGAACAAGAGCCTCAATAAGGCCACCCTTTATGACCACTACCCTAGATTCCCCACCGATTCGACTGATACCCTGTACACCTCCAACCTCCCCAATCCCGAGATCTTTGCTTATTCCAACCACAGGCACTGAAACACAAGAACCAGATGCCCAGGATATTGTAACATCATCTGTCTCACATAAAGTAGCTGAAACACAAGAACCAGCTACCCACTCAGTGGCTGAAACACAAGAACTAGCCATAGCTGAAACACAAGAAACAACTACGGTTGAAACACAAGAACTAGCCGCTGACATTGAAATTGAGTTACAGACATCATTTGTTTCAAATAAAGTATCTAAAACATAAGAACCAGCTACCCATCCAGTGGTTGAAACACAAGAACCAGCCACTGATATTGAAATTGAATTACAGGAATCACAGACCTAGAATGCTGCAACACCACCCTCCTCAAGCAAAGTGGCTGAAAAACCAGCTACCCATTCAGTGGCTGAAACACAAGAACCAACCACTGATATTGAAATTGATATACAGGAATTAGAGGTTGAGGGTGCTGCAACTTTACTTTTCCTACACCAAGAAGCTGAAACACAAGCAACAACTACCATTCCTGCTGCTCCTTCCCAACAACCAGAAGCAACAATGGCATCTGTCTTGTAGGAAAATGAGTTTTTAAAGTCAGAACTGGAAGCATATAAGCAGGAACTAGCCAGGGCAAAGGAATCATATGAAAATGAACTAAATGTGTACACCTTAGACCGTATAGCAACCTTGTCAGAGAAAACTACAGAAATCCTGTGAAAAGAATATATGTGTTGCCAATGTGGAGATATTTACTATCAGGTAGGCTATAAGGTGATTCAAGTCCCAGTACCAGGAGCAGCCCCTACTCCTTCACCTTTTGAAGTCAAGGAAGAACCTGTTGCAACACAAGAACCAGCAGGCCCTACCAAGCTCAAAACTGAACCTGCTGCAACACAAGAACCAGCAGGCCCTAGCAAGCTCAAGACTGAACCTGCTACAACACAAGAACCAGCAGGCCCTTCCAGGCTCAATACTGAACCCTGCATTGCAAAAAAAGAAGCCCCTACTGTTGTCAACAAGGTTGTGCAAACAATGCCTATGGAGGAATTTACACCTCCCAACCAGATCAATATCTCCACTTCTAGGGAACAATCCACTCAAACCTTACCTCATCCCACTACTTCCAACGCTGAAACACAGACTCATCTATGGGATGAGCAGGCAGAAATACAAAAATGGAAGAAAGAGTATGCTGAAACACAAGCCAAAAACCTGCAAGTGCACAGACAAATCTGGATAAATCATACTTACTCAAATTGGGAAGCATTAGAATAGACACGCCAGGAAGCTCGTGTCCTCAAGAAGAAGAACAAAGACTTGAAAGGCAGATTGGTTCTGATATTTGATTTGGTACAGAAGCTACTGGCCACAAGAAAGCCATCTTGTAACTACTCCTTATTCTTTATGGAGAGACTCACATGGTTTCAGATCAAATCCATTATAGAAGGTAAACCCCATGGAGTATTACAACCAGTAGATTTTATCAAGACTTTTGTAGCAACCTCTACTAGAGATCAATACCTCCTCTGTGAGGCATACTTTCATAATGAGGCTATTCCCGAGAACATGCTGCTCAACATAAATCCCCTTGTTGGGGATATCCAAATTCGAGCATTCACTTCCTTTCTCTATAATCAGATTTTGTGGCAAGATGACTTTTTGGCTGATAAGCACAATGAAGATAATCACCTCCTCTGGATTAGACCAGAACCATAGAGGGCAGCCACCTTTATTACAGAATATTATGAGTTCTTAAAACAACCAGGGGTGACTGAACATGTTCAGCAGCTACAATCAGAAGTGCTCCAGGATTGTCAGCACATCATCAGATCCATAGAGATTCCTACCCTCGAGGCCAATAACTTGTTTTGGCAGCAATCCATGGAGAAGAGACAAGAGAACAATCCTTTTGGTCCTGCCAACCTAGAAGTATCAATTTCCAGGATACCCAACTACATCCAGTGTGTTAGGCATTGTGTTGAAAACTAGATAGGATACCGGTTTTATTTTCCCATCCTCTGGTTGCCAATAGAGAGGTATCAAGTCAGTTATAAACTGCCTAAGAAGGCAGAAATAGCAGCATGGAAAAGATTACAGTAGGTCTAAGGGTTCAGAATGCCAATGGACAGTACCTCCCAAAGTTACTGCTTGAGTAACTTACATGCTCAGAGTCGGTATCCAGACTCTGATTCAGAGTGAGTTTCCTGAGGACACGTAACACCTTGAGTTGGGGGGGATGTTAGGACCACACAATGTACCTTTTTTCCTATACTTTTTGCCACTATTATACTCTTGATCACCCATATTTAGACTCATTCTATCACTTTATCTGATCATTCCAAAGGTATACAATGTCCCTTCTCATTACTATAAGTTTAATCTGTTTTGCATAATATTTTACATCACTTTCGTACTTAACCATTGATTAGACTGCAGATTATCATTTGAAGCCTGTTGCTGAAACACAGAGCTGTTACACAGTCCAGGTCGCAGATGCTGAAACACAAAGTTGTTACATAGTCCGAGGTCACAGATGTTGAAACACAGAGCTGTTACACAGTCCAGAGTCGTTGATGTTGAAACACAGAGTTGTTACATAGTCCAGAGTCATAGATTCTGAAACACAGAGCTGTTACACAGTCCAGAGCTACAGATGCTGAAACACAGAGGAAACTGCCAGGACTGACGATGCCGAAACAAAAAGGAAGTCGTTACAGTTAGCGGTCAACAAGCACCAACCGTCGCTTCTACATAAGAATGCTGACACAGTCAGAGTGCAATTCACGTGGCTGAAACAACCCGTGAATTTCAATGCTAAAACAACATCAGCAGCAATGAGAAGAAGCTGTTACTCCAGTCATAACGGCAATACCTCATTCAGCTCCTGTAATAGCATTTTGTTGCACGAGACTAGGACATCCTATTCTGGTTTAGAAAGTAGATCCGACTAAAGATAGGACTCAGATACACATTGTAATTTTTGATCAATTGTATCGAAGGGGTTCCCTCTTTAAATAAGGGGAAATCATCATTTGAAAGGATCAAAGCTTTTATGTATTGAAAAGCTTCAGAGAGAGGGACGTGTTTTCATTTTCAGAATGTAATATGATATTTTGATAGATGAATAAAAGAATTCTTTGAGTATCCTTCTCTAGATTTCTCGTTTCAGGGGAATCTTGTGAGAAGGGAGGGCCCACCTTCTTCACAAGATTCACCCGTTAGTTTTAGAGTGTGTTAGTATAATTTCTTTTTTTGACTTGATTAACTTTCATATGCTGAAACACTACTTTTAATGAATTCTTCTTTGTTGAAACACTACTAAACTCTGTCTTGTTAAGAGCTTTAGTTTATTGAATGTTACATTCTTTTATTAGCAATATTGTGTGATGACTTTATGAGGCTAGCCAGAGACTGGGTTAAGGGTTCCTGCTTGGAAAGGAAGGGATCAGAATATCTTTTTCTCTGTAGATTTCAATTATTTCTACAGGTGTTCTAGCCAGAGACTGGGTTAAGGGTTCCTGCTTAGAAAGGAAGGGATCAAAATATCTTGTTCTCTGTAGATTTCAATTATTTCTGCAGGTGTGCTAGCCAGAGACTGGGTTAAGGGTTCCTGCTTAGAAAGGAAGGGATCATAATATCTTGTTCTCTGTAGATTTCAATTATTTCTGCAGGTGTGCTAGCCAGAGACTGGGTTAAGGGTTCCTGCTTAGAAAGGAAGGGATCAGAATATCTTGTTCTCTGTAGATTTCAATTATTTCTATAAGTGTGCTAGCTAGAGACTGGGTTAAGGGTTCCTGCTTAGAAAGGAAGGGATCAAAATATCTTTTTCTCTGTAGATTTCAATTATTTCTGCAAGTGTGCTAGCCAAAGACTGGGTTAAGGGTTCCTGCTTAGAAAGGAAGGGATAAAAATATCTTGTTCTCTGTAGATTTCAATTATCTTTCACAAGTGTGCTAATCAAAAATAGGGCTAAGGGTTCCTTCTTAGAAAGGAAGGAATTAGATGGCCTTGTTCTCTACTAGATAGAGTTAATTTCCTCTGCATTACTGTTTTCATGAAAGAGTGTTAATCAGAAATAAGGTGCTGAAGTCTCTGTTTGAGAGTAAGGGTCATGTTCTCTAGTTACAAAATAGTTATTCTTTCCTGTTGCAATTCATCTTTTAATGTAATCTAGGATTCCTTAGATTAATCTTTAAGATCTGCAATAAGTAGGTTGCTTTCTTGTAATTTAAGTCAGAACTTCAGTTCATTCAGGGCAAGTGTGACTAATATAGTTTTCTTTACTACAACCTTAAGTTTCTTTTGGAATTGAGCATATATAGTGTGTGGTTATCTTTGAAATAAAAAGACTTCCCTGGGTTGACAATTTATGTATCACTTGGTTGTTTGAATTAATTGAGCAATTATAGTGACCAACAGTTATTAACAGGAAGTAAATAGGTTGATAGATCACTTTTTAGCATTTAACATTACAACAATCCCTCAAGCAAATAATATACTTGTTGATTCTCTTGCAATAGCATCTTCAATATTATCTTTGCTTGAAGATTATGAAGCTTCTAGGTTCACCATAGATTTTTTATACCCCCCCCTGGATAACATCACCAATTGGAAGGTATTGAAGGGGATGAAAAAATTACATATTTCTTGACCAACGAAGAAAATTTCAGAGATTTGGCTATCGATGATGAGGTTTTCCAAAAGATACTCGTTGAGCATGAATATGAAGAGAATAATGAAAAAATGGAAAAAAAATAAACTGAACCCAAACTTAATATCGTGCTTAAGGGAGTATTCAACCTCAAAAACCTTTTTGATTTATGAGAAAAATTTAAACATCCTAAGAATGTCAAAATGAGCAATTCTTTTCCTTCCTACGAAGTCATAAACCTAGGAACTGCAGGTAATCCAAATAATATTGACCTTAGGAAATCACTCTCCCCTGAGGAAAATAAAGCTTGCCTAAATTTATTTAAAGAGTATTAGGATGTTTTTTCCTAGTCCTACTAATATTTGAAAATTTTTGATACTAGGATCATCCAACACACAATCCCACTTAGACCTGAGGTCAAGTTGTTCCAACAAAAACTAAGGAAATTTCATCCATGTATGGAGTCCCTGATGCAAAAAGAGATAAAAATAATATTGGATTCCAAGATAATATTTCAAGGGAGACATTCTACATGGGTAGCTAACTGAGTGCCTGTAAAAAATAAGTGAGGAGAAATTTGTCTATGTGTGGATTTCAAAAACTTGAACACGACTTCAACAAAAGATAATTGTCTCATTCCTCCCATGGAACAAATCCTACAAATTGTATCTGGATTTGATATTTTCTCACTTCTGGATAGATTCTTAGTGTATAACCAGGTTTTGGTATTGGAATAAGATAGTTTGAAGGCAACGTTTTAGACTAAATGGGGTATGTTTTCCTACAAGAACATTCCCTTTGGATTAATTAATGCAGGAGTGACCATCCAAAGAGCCATGGATGTGGCCTTTAGGGGGATGATCAATAAATTTGTGGTGGTATAATTATATGATGTCACATTTTATTCTAATAATAGAGCAGACCACATTTCTAACCTTACCCAAATTTTTGAAAGGTGTAGAAAGTATGAGATATCCCTCAACCCAAAAAAGACCATATTCAGGTAGAAGAAGAAAAAATACTAGGTCATATAATTCATACAGATGGCATCAATATTGACCCTAAATGAGTGAAGGAAATCTCATAGCTTATGCTTCCTCACAACAAGAAGGTTATGCAATTTGTCTTTGGAAAGATTAATTTTGTGAGGAAATATACATGTGACTTTGCAGAAATAATCAAACCTTTACAAAATATGGTATGCAAAGATACAAATTTCAAATGGAGGAAGGGAGAAATTCCTTAATAAAATCAAAGATTCCATTTCCCAATCCCCTGTTCTACGGAGCCTTTATTTCAGCAAGGATGTTTTCTTTTATATGTTTTCCTTCGATCAATCCTTAGCCATGGTCCTCTCTAAAAAGGATGATGAAAATAATGATGACCCTATCTCGTTTATGAGAAAAAACCTCCAAGGGATTGAATTTAATTACTTGGCCATTGACAAACAAGATTATGCTATATATAAGGCAGTAAAGCACTTCAGATCCTATATCCTAAAGAACCATACCAAGGCTATAGTACCTCACCCAACAATAAGGTCACTTTTCATGCAACAACAAACGGGAGAAAGGAGAAGTAATTGGATGGATGGCATCCAAGAATTATATCTAAACATCAAACCAACAAAGATATTAAGGGTCCAAGGGTTGTGTAAACTATCCCCAGAATTCAAGACCTAAGAGAATCATAGAATTCGGTTTGGGATAATGATTTTTCCTTATGGTGCATTGAAGTAATGTATATCCCACCCAAGCAGGACTCTTGGTATACTAACTTATCATATTTCTTGCATCATGACACCTACCTTGAACACTTAAATCCTAGAGAGGGGAGAGAACTTAGACTTAAATCCTCCCAGTACCGTCTCATAAAATATATGCTTTTCCTTAGAAATTATGACGACATGTCACTAATATGTCTCAAAACAAAAGATGTTGAGAAGATATTAAAATAACTTCATGACAACCCTACAAGAGGAAACTCTGCAAGAAAAAACACCACTCACAAGATATTAAGGGTAGGATATTATTGGCCAACGTTTTTTAGGGACACTCATGCATATGTTATAAAATGAAAAGTTTGTCAAAATAGTGATGGAAAAGAGAAGAAGGCAACCATCCTACTACAACCAGTGACAATTTCTAGACCCTTTGAGAAATGGGGAATAGATATATAGGAGAGATAAAGCCAAACTCATCAAGACAACACAAATACATACTAACTCACACTAACTATTTACAAGGTGGTCGGAAGCTATTCCCCTTAACTATGTCAATGAAAAATTAGTGATAATAATTTTTAGAACAACACATTATGACGAGATTTGGGGTGCCTTCAGTTTTGGTATTTGATAATGCTACATATTTTTCTTCTACTCTCTTGACTGAATTTTCTTTAGATAAGGTAATTATTCTAAGATACTCCGCTAATTATTACCCATGGGGAAATGGTTTACCCGAGTCAACTAATGAAAATATGGTAAGGATCCTAAAGAAAACAATAGTAGAAAATCACTAGAATTGGAATAATTCACTTCACGATGCTCTATGGGTTGACAGAGTAAATCCTAAGGAAGTCCTACAGAATTCTTCTTATTTTTAAGTGTATGGAAAAGAAGCCATTCTTCCAACTAACCTATATCTCCCATCCTTAGAACTTTCCCAGTCATCAAGAGGGAAACTCTTATCCAGCGTGCAACAAAGAATAGAAACTCTCCTAATGGTTGAAGAAGAAAGAGAATGGGCCAGGAGGAAGTTTGCAACCCACCAACAATTAGTTAAAATATGGTTCGACAAACACAAGGTTGGGGACAAATTTTTTTAATTAGGATATTTAGTTCTCAAATGGGAAAAAATCAATGAGCCTAAATGGAAACACTCGAAGTTCTAAAATCTATGGCTTGGACCCTTCCAATTTGCTGAGAAAATTGGGGTAGGCATGTATTGTTTGCAAAATATTAGGGGTGAACTCGAGGCTCTCCCTATTAACAGAAAATCCCTAAAACAGTTATTTTCATAAGCTGTCTTTGAATAATTCTCTTGTAATATATTTTATTTTTATTTCCTTTCATTTTTTTTATTAGCTAGGTTTGTGTTCTCTTTTAAGCTTTTATTTCCTTGTTTATGGTTTTGTTCATTGATTTGGTTTCATTTTAGATTATTTTTTTTGGTGCGACTATGAGGGTGTTCTTTGTTAAAAATGTGGTGCAATATATTCAACCCAGTTCTCTATTTCTCCATATTTCAACATCACAAACAAACTGGTAATTGCTTACTAAACTAGAGATTCCAATGTACGAATAATTCACATTTATGTATGCAAATTACTTAGGGAACAAAACTTTTCTCAACTCATGGCCATGAAACCCTGATTTAAATGTACCACAAAAGGTATAATTGATGTCCCAAGAATATTAGAGTAGGTTCTCACACTACTTAGCAAAGGAAAAAAATAAAGGCATAAAGTTATGTTCCTCCACCAAGAAATAGATATCCTCCTCCATGTTCATTCTTGGTGCATGTGCAATAATGTCATATGAATGAAAAGATAAAAAAAAAAGGGTTTTCATAATGAGCCATAATGTACTATTGGGGAGGGTATGAATATATCTTGGCTATGGAGTCTCACTGGTAGTGAATCAAGGTCTGTGATATCAAGTTGACTTCGTCGAGCCTATGGAGGCTTGCAGGTAGCGGACCAACACCATGGTGAGGCTCTTAACTTTGAAAAAAAAAAACAGCATGCCTTTATAAGAAGATATGATTTCCAACTCACCTATTTTCAAGTGGATATAAGTTATTGGTTAGTGGAAAGAGGCGTGAAATAAGGAGAATCCCCATAAGTCACCAACATGAATGATACCCAAGCTATATGTATACATATTTCTCAATCATATGTAGGTCATTGTCTCAAGTATAAATACAACTCTCAAAGTATCTAATCACTATATGTAAGATGAGAAACAAATATGTTGGTTTCAACCAATGAGTCGCCATTGTTTTGAGCACTCAACAAACCACAAAAAATTCAAAAAAATTTGGGGTACCACTTTCTTTTAATTCCATCCATATGTTGTGATTTTCACATGACCATGATTAATTTTTGGGTTTGTTTCTTTATTTTGATTGTCTTAAATGATTCGCAAGCCTGGTATGAATTATCTTTGGAACAGAGAGAAGGATAGATAGTGTAAACATTGAAAAAGGAAGGTTTTTGACACTTAGCATTTTCAAACTATCAATTTTTCCCGATCAAAATTTATTTTCCCCGATCTCCATCAATCACCTATTAAGAATGTAGAAACCAATGAATGTCGGGCATTGACCATGCTAGTATAGAAGTGCACCATATAATACAATCTCCCCTTTAGAACGTTAATGTCCATAAATGTTGGGTGTCGACCATGCTAATAAATGAGTGTGTGATAATAGACAATGAGTAGAGGCATCCACCAACGTTGAAGTTACATCGTCCATAGAAGCACAAAAAAAATATATTGAGGACAAGCCCATCACTTGCACCAACAAATGAACTCCTCTCGATATCATAACCATCCGATTGACTCAAAAGGCCATCACAATCATCAATTTTTAGGGTAAAACTTCACCCTAGGACAACATGACATAGAGCCACATAGGTACAAGGACATGATACCTCATTTCATTTTTATCCATGTGGGCACTTATATCACCACTCTGTCAGCCACATCAAAATTAACACATCATCAACCACTGAACATAATACTCTGGCACATCACTCGGGTAAGCCAAGTCACAAGGACAATTTGTTAGGCCATGCCTACTACATAATGAAGATCATGCCATGTTAGGCTCCATGTCACCAGAAACATTTCACATCGACCATCGAGACACTAAGTGAGATAAAGAGAAAAAAATAAGATAAATAAGTTGGGGATCGCTGGCATCGATGTTACATCAGTCGTCGGTGAGTTGGTAAGAATAATTTCTCCTAGATCCATGAGTTTTCAATCAACAATCACCAGTATCCCACTGACATCGGAATACCAATATCATAGACCATGATTTAATGTGTAAATTCATGACTCATTGATCATTGACAGATCGTTAGCATCAGTGAACCAAAAATACAAACCAGTTGTTCCTACACGCTAACACTTTTGTCTATGACCGATCAATGATGTAATCTGCTACATCATGAGATGTCCAAGTGACACCCCCTTCTCAATTTTGACCTATTCGAATTGGGCACATTAGTTGAAAGGAAACCCAAACTCCAATTGACATAACGAGTGTTCCACATTAATACCTTGAAAAATCACTGTGAAATTTACGCAAACATATAACTCCTCTACACCAAAATCAGTGAGAAAACATTAATGATTTCCATATAAAGCACAGAATAGGAGCATGATCTGATCCCCGATCTCTTCAATCATGCATGTGAACCCATCATTGTTTGAAATCACCAATAAACTAACCTAATGTCCATTTGTGCCACCATTTTATGTATTGCAATAGCTCCAAATTATGGTGTTGACAACGTATTTAATCCTCATAGATCCATCAAGATTTCTTTGTACTCAACCATGGTAAATCTAGATGGGAGTGATGAAAAAAAAACTATTTGAATTCAATGTGGTTTGAGTAGCTTGTCATTGTTTGCATACAGTAGTTGAGACCTTCTTTCTTTGAATGATTCTCAAGTAACCAAGTTTTTCACTCGAAGCTAATTTTTGTCAGGATTTCTATAAATATTGGTGCTGGTATGGAATTTACCAAGAAACTTCATCTTTCGCAGGTATTCAGTTCCGATGAGAAATCTTTTCTTTTGGAATTGTGTAACAAATAGAATACTAAGTTAAGTTTTTTTATTTAGCAGGAAACTTTCTTCCTCGAAGACCACTGACCCATTAGTCACCAAAGATGCCAAGGGGAAGAAGATCGTGGTTGGAGAAGATTTGAGTTTTGTGGCATCTAGGGAATTGCATCTCAATCCTAAGGTAGAGACTGTAATCAACATGTCACAAAAGAAGATGCCAACTCCACCACCAATATACAGAGAAATGGATACAAGCTCTACATCCAAGGTACCTATGCCCACCTGGATTGAACTTAACAATAATATTCACCATGATAATTTTCCTGAATTCACCCCTCATAGCAACCCAAAATTAAGATTCTTGGTAAACCAGGTTTTTTAGAATATCAAATTATCATTCCTGTACATGGTAGCTTCCATAACCCCAGTTCTACCCTGCATAGAAAGCTTAGAATTGATAATTAATCACAGCCAAGCTGACAAGTGCATTATTAATGATGCGAATGACCAATTTGTTGGTGTTTTCTTTCCCATGGAGGTTAGCAAGTATTACAAAATTAGGGAACTCAAATTTTGTCTCAACACTGACTTTGTGGTTAAATTCTATGAACAAGACAACACTAATCATATTTTGGCATCTTGGTGGAAGGAAGAAAAAAAAATTGTGAACGGAGCATCCAGATGGTACAACACTATAAACCTGAGAGAACCATATATGTACCTCATGGATCTCATATGTAAGTTGTATGGGGAAAAGGACTAATCCAATTTTTTGGAAGCTCAGATTCCCATGGCCTATACAATAGCCATATCTAGAAGCAACTTCAATTGGGGCATTATAATCTTTAAGAAATTGAGCATTAGGGTTGAGAAAGAACATAAGCCAAATGTCAGAGAAACCCCTTGCTTCTTTATTTCTTCATATCTATTATATGTAATTTGCACGAGAAATTTATTTCCAGGACTGGGGTTAAGTTGGAATGTCTCAAAATTATCTAGCTATGTTTATTTTAGTGTCTTATGGGAGAAAATGTATAAAAAAATATTATGTTGCAATCTATGATGAATTATTGGCTAGGGTTTATTTCATTATATGTAAACATGATTGTCTAAGGTTCTCCAAATCAGCAAGAAAGGTCATATTGAGGATAGGGGATTGGTATTTAGAGGAAAATAATACTTATCTCATGATTTTCAGAGCCATCAAGTCCTCGTACCTATTTCCAGTCCATGTTCCGAGCAGGCTGGTCCTAGGAGAAATTTTGTACCAGACCATTCTATAAGGTTTCAATGCATCCTTAGAGAAAGACACAAAAATATCATTCATCCCATATGGATTCTATGTAGGTTACCACTTTGTGAAGGATACTACTCAGGCCAGACAAGAAGCCAAAAATCAGGTGGATTATAGGTTCTAAACTGGAAGGTACAGGAAAAATTACCCAAAAGGCCTAGTTTCCCAACACCTATTCAAGTGGTATCTCATTATATGTATGCACACGACACCTTTGAGGATGATACATTCACTTAGAATGAATTATATTGGGAATAAGTATTACAGAGAAAAGAAAATCCAGATCTTACTCATTTCAAAGCTATGTCAGAAGATGAATAAAAAGCATGGTTGGAACAAACAATGGGAGTTGTTGTACAAGCACAAAATGATAATGAAGGGAAAGAGGAAAGGAGTTTTGAATCACAGAGGATCCTAGAGGAGGCTAAGAGAACATTCCAAGAGCACAATAAAAGTCCCACTCTTTAGGAATTAGAACCACCTATAGTGACTCATGTGGACATGCATGTGATAGAAGAAGAAGAAATGCATGCAAGAGAAACCTCACCTATAGGGGACAATGAACAACCTGATGAAAGACAAAAGCAGGTGGAACAATAAGATCCTATACCAGCAATTTGTTGGGTTGTTATATTCTTTACAGTGAAATTCTAGTCGAGGTGAATCGACTGACGGTTGAAGGTCAAGGTGGATCGACAACAGTCAAGGTCGAGGTGGATCAATAGCAAGTCGAAGGTTGAGAGAGTCGACCGGGAAAATTTGAATTCAAAGATATTGACGAAAATTCAACCAACAAGAGGTCGAAGTGCAGGCATGAGATGAACAACTAAAGACCAAATGAAGGCTAATTGGTAGTCGACTGGTAATCTGACTTGGAGTTGACTGTAACTGAATCCCAGGATTTGTGGGATTTGTAGCCAATAATATGTATGGATCTATAACCATTTTTGGGTTCCAATATTTAGGGGTTTTCCTATTGTAAATCCTATAAAGAGGCATGTTTTAAGTTCGTAAAGGCTAATGCAAGTTAATGTAAAATAACCTGTCTTTAGATAAATATTTAGATGTAGATTGTTGGTCATGCATGTGTAAGCCAAATTATCTACAAGGTTGTTCTTACGGAGGAAAGAGGGTATGATGTGGATTGTGTCATAGGTGTGGACCAAGGTTAGACATGTAACCTTTTATTCAGATTGAAAAATACAACAAGAGATTAGAATCCTAAAGGAATGTTGGTTTTCCCGGTTAAGGGTTTCTAGGGTAAAATCTCAGTGTACTATGTGATTTCTTACATCATTTATGTTCTTGATTAAATTCTTCTTCTCTTCTGCTAGGATTAGTGTGGAAGTATCTCTTATTTCCTAACATGTGTTATCAGATCTTAGGTATTCCCTAACAAGTGAGTTATTAGAGAGGTGTTATGATTTGGTGAGTATATCAAATCTTTATTTACCAATCTTGAATATGAGAACTAAACCCTATTTATAGTAAGAGTCATAAGTCATAAATTATGTTAAATATCATGGTAAAGAATGGTGATTAGTTCCAAAATAGAGATAGAAAAATTCAATGGCCATAATTTTGAGCTTTGGAAGCTTAAAATGGAAAATATTCTTGTAGATCAAGAACAATGGAAAACGATCTATCTAGGTGCCCAACCGACAGGCATGTCGACAAAATAATGGGAGAAACTCGAAACAAGAGAAAGAAGTATGATTTGGATTTGTCTTGCAGATTCGGTGTTGTTGAATGTCTCAGGTGAATAGTCAGCCAAGAAACTGTGGAACAAGCTGGGAAGCTTATACCAATTGAAATATCTAGTAAATAAGTTGTTTCTAAAAAAGAAACTATATCTTCTGAGGATAAGTGATGAAAGTTTAGTGACTAAGCATTTAAATGCATTTAATACCATGTTAATCCATTTATCGTATATGGATATTAATATCACTGATGAGGAGAAGTGTATCATCCTATTATGTTCTTTGTCGGACTCTTGGGATAGATTAGTCATGGATTTTGGGAGTAATACAACCACACTAGCACTAGAGGACTTGTTTGATTCTCTGTTATTGGAAGAAATGAGAAGGAAGGACATGGAAGGATCGACCAAAGATGATCTATTAATGAGAGTTCAACTAGTAGATAGATATACAAGTAGATTCTCTGGTAGAAATTTCAAGTTGAAGGGTAGATCTAAATCCCCGGTTTAGTCGATGCAAAGATACCTGAAATGAGGTAAAGCTAAGAATTATAAAAAGGACTATAAGTTGAAGGCAACATAAGTCATTGTTGGGTCTGACGAGAAACAATCGACTAAGAGAAAGATGACTTCAGACAAGGGATGTGATGTGTACCTAGAGTCGACCAGTACATAGTCAGATCAAGATGTTTGGTTGATCAACTCAGGATAATCCTATCATATGAAACCACATAAATATTGTTTAACTAAATATGAACAATATGATGGGGGTGATGTGTTCTTAGGGGATGACTTGACAACTAGAATTGTTGGACAGGGAATACTTCAACTGATATTGTAGGATGGGAGGAAAAGAAACCTTCCAGGTTTGCTACACATTTTGGGTTTGGAAAGAAACCTGATATATGTTAGCAAGATGAGTGATGTAGGTGTGCATACTCTATTTCAAAAGGATTCATGCAAGATGGTCAAAGGTGTGATGGTCTTAAGAAAGGAGTTCGGATTGGTACCCTATACAAGTTGTTAGGGAATGTCAACTCGACTGGATGCAATAGCATCATTGCTCCTGAAATTGACTCAACTACAAATTGACTTGACTTGATGTCAACACAACTTGACTCTACTCGAGCTAAGTTGGTTCAAAATGACTCGACAAGACATGATAAAATTGACCCGACCAAGTTATGGAACGAGAGGATGGGACACATTGGAGAAAAAGAACTTTGAGCTATGAAAAGCAATGGTATGGTCGAAGGATTTCATGAATGTGGTTTAGCATTCAAATTTTGTGATATATGGAAAACATATTCGAGTGAGTTTCCCATCTAGAGTGAGAATGGAAAGTGGGATTCTAGAACTAGTTCACAATGATGTGTTCGGCCTGGTTACAATGCCTTCACTTGGTGGATACTTGTATTATGTCTCCTCCATATATGATTTCTCCAGGAAGACATGGATATATTTCTTGAGAAATAAATCATAGGTTTTCAAGAGATTTAATGAGTTTAAATCTCTTCTGGAAAACCAAAGAAAGAAAAGGATTAAAGTGTTGAGGAATGAAAATGGTGGTGTATTCTGTGGAAATGAATTTGATCAGTTATGTAAGAAGTGTGGCATAACACGCCAAAATACCACACCATATACCCCATATAAAAATGGAGTTGCTGAGAGAATGAATAGAATGTTGATGGATAAGGAAAGGAGCATGCTCAGTGGTGTTGGGCTCGCACAAGAATTTTGGGCAAAGGAAGTCGACACTGCAAAATATCTAGTGAATATGTCTCCATCGTTAGTGCTAGTCGAAACGACTCCAAATGAGGTATGGTATGGTAAGAATCCTTTGGTGGAACATCTCAAAATATTTGGCTCTGATGAATTTATGAATTTTCCCAAGGAAAAGAGGAGCAATTTGGACAAGAAGGTAGTAAAATGTATTTTCATTATATGTAAAGAAGGAATGAAAGGATATAAGATCTGGGATCATGCGTCAAGAAGAAAAATGTACAGTTGATATGTGGTCTTAAGAGAATTTAAAGGTAATTTTGAAATTGAGGAAGTTGTTCAGACCGAGAATGATCCTGATACGGTGAGGTTTGAACTGAGGAATGAAGAAGATGATTCAGATTATTTGAATAAATATGAGGAAGAGGTGGAAAAACTGACTTTGGTGGTAAGGAGGTAAAAAAGAATAAGAAAACTAGTTGAGAGGTATAGTCTTCATGAATTACATTCTGCATTCATGCTAATTACCATTGATGATGAGCCCAAGTTGGTCGGTGAGGCAATCAACTCTGTAGAGGATAAAAGATAGAAGGATTCCATGGTTGAAGAGATGGAATCCTTGTACAAGAATGAGACATAGGATTTAGTCAATTTACCTAGTGGAAGAAAACCAGTTGGTAGCAAGTGGGTATTCAAGAAGAATATGAATGTTGTAGAACAAGTCAAGAAGTTCAAAGCTTGAATGGTAGCGAAAGGTTATTCCCAAGTCGAGGGAGTAAACTTTGGTGAGAATTTTTCCCATGTTTCAAAACTAAATTCCATTAGAGTACTAATGTCTCTGGCTACATAATTCGATCTAGATATATAAATGATGGATATGAATACAACATTCCTACATGGGGACTTGGAACAAGAAATCTGCATGAAATGACCTGAAGGATTTGTATTAAAGGGAAATAAATAGGTGGTTTGCAAACTCAAAAGATCCCTTTATGGTCTAAATCAATCTCCTAGGATGTGGTACCAAGAGTTAGACACATACATCCTGAGTTTGGGATTTGTGAGAAGCAAAGTTGTTTATTGCATATATTCCAAGGAAGAAGGTGGGTGTTTCATATATGTATATTTGTTCTTCAATGACATGTTGTTGATTGGAAACAACATGGATGCAATAAAGGAGGTGAATAAGAATCTATCCTCCAAGTTCAACATGGAGGATCTCGGTGCAACTAACTTCATTCTGGGAATGGAGATTAAGAGAGATCGAGCCACTAGAAATATCTGGTTGAATCAGACGAAGTATATTGAAACAATTATGAAATGATTCAACATGCAATATTGCAAACCAGTGAAGGTGCTAATTTCTATGGGAGCAAGGATTACTGTTGAACAAT
>ML822807.1:0-61437 GCA_009831015.1 Picea engelmannii
TGGATCATAGTTTCTTCAGACTTCTCCTCAAAGACTTTATTGGGACATTCCCTTCGAAGGTGGCCAGTACAATGACACCAGCTACACCTGAATGGGATGCCTTGATAATCTAAACGTTGCTTTGTATGTCAGCCTCGCCACTCTATGTCCATCATATCAGTCAATCCTTCATTTATATCGATCTCCACCAATATCCTACCCACTTTTCTTACCGGGGACTCCATAGACGCAGTATCCAATGAAATAAAACGCCCCAATGAGTTTCCAACTGCCATTAGGCCTCCCTCATTCCAAAGATGAAGGGGTAGTGCAGGCAATAATACCCACAAATGCCTATGTTGAAAGTAATCAGTGGCAGGATCAAAGGCCACCCTCCACCTTTTCAACATCAATGTACTATGCCCTAAAACCCAGAACCTGTCTAGTAACACAGACGCATCCTCCAGAGTTTTGCAAATAAAACCTATCCACCCTTTCATGAGGTAATGAATCTCATAAGAGTAACCGAGAATAGGTTTCCAGGTTTTATGTGCCTAAGTTGTGACAGAGCAGTCTGCTAGGTAAGCGTAAGAAAGTCTTCCTACCAACCCACATAGGGCAAGCCTGGAAGTCTCTTCAAGGCCTGCATCATCTCCTAGAACCATCCTTCTCACTCTCTTGTTAGGTTTCCATGCCCTTTTCAAAAAACCAGTATGTACACCATTAAAAAGAGGCCTCCTAACTCGACCATCCAGTGCTCCATCAATAACCCCTTTTCTACAGTGGTGAACCGAAGCCTTAGGTAGTTGGGTGATTGGGAAACATGACGTAGCAGGTGGACCAACCCCAGCAGAAGTAGGGTTGATAAAAGAATGCTCCTGGCAAATACCTGAAGCCAATGAAAACTTAGGACCGACAATATCACCAGTAGGTTGCAACGTGTGATTAATAGACTGGAAAGATCCCGAAGACGCCCCAACCCTGTCTGCCTTACTAAAGAATCCTAACATGTTCCAATCTTCCTCATCTTGTGGATCCATCATAGTATTGACATCCTCGGTAACGCCAACTACCGCCCCCAGATTCATGGTAAAAAGAAAAGACACACTAAGCCAAGTAAAACAGACAGTTTGGGATCCCAAGTGAGACAGTGATGTCAGTGCAGGGAACCAATCCCAAAGTAACATGTCTTGTCACTAGAGTCCTAGGCAAAGTAAAATAACCAGATAAAACCGAGTTATGGAAGTAGTCAAAGTGAGTAGGTTCATAAAACGAGGAGGATAAAGGACGAAATACACAATCCAAAGTAGCATAAACCAACTCCAAGGAGTGACAATTCAAGCATTCAGTCCTTAAAGGAGAAGACTCCAACACAAAGGTATCTATAACTCATGATGCTTTCCCAAAGTAAAATGAAGGCTAGTTTGAGGTCCTGAAATAGTCGAAGTGTCCTCCCAGTGTGAAGCAAAACAATAAACAACAACGTGAACCTTACCTTGACTCTACTAACTTCGACGCTGGAGAAAAACCATCACTACGCAATCAAAGATACTGCTAGTAGTAAAGAGCTCTAAGTAAATAGTAGTTTACAAAGAGATCCATGGCCTCCTTCCAAATACTGACTCTACTATCTCCTACTCTGGAAGAGACCGCCATCACTAAAAGAGTCAGTAATCACTAAGGTTGAAGAATCCACTATAGTAGACAAGTGCATGTTTCATGGCGGTCACCCATGGCCATTGCATCATAATGAAGTATGATCTACGTACTTAAAATCACTACTTATTTGCATTAACTAATCAGAAAATGAATAAATATATACCCCTTCATTAACTAATCAGAAAATGAATAAATATATACCCCTGGACTTTTCACATATTTTTTAAAATTATTATTATTATTGTTATTTAATACAAACCAAATTAAACATATAAAAATGTTTCGCGAAAAATCAATGTGCAATTCGTAAATAAACATAGCTCTACAAAACAATCAAAGTGACATAACCCTTCACTCACTTTTTGTAATCACCTTTGTATTATATCTAGCACATCTAATATCATTCAACTTTTATTAATATACTTTTGTTTAAACTTATGGGTTTGCCACCTTTTTCATGGATTCTATAATAATGAACTTTATTGATTACCAACACTAACATAATCTTCTATTAGCACATCTAATATCGTTCAACATTTATTAATATACTTTTGTTTAAACTTATGAGTTTGCCACCTTTTTCGTGGATGCTATAATAATGAACTTTATTGATTACCAACACTAACATAATCTTCTATTAGTTAGTTAGGGCCAACAAATAATATTGGAGGTGGGTTCTAAAAAAATACACTAGTTTGGAAAAGATTTAGCCACAAAGAGATTATGAAGACTTCAAAACTACGAGAGTCTTTTACAAAAGGTATTTCTTCAAAAATACCTTAATCTTTTAACTATTGAAGAGCATATTTGATCACTTATCAAATTAATTAATTACCTATGTGTTTGTAATTTGGAAATCATTGGTGTTGTCATTTTTTTATTAGGGTATTGGTTAGCATGGGGATTGGAAATGGTGTGAAAATAAGGGTTGGGATCGACTTATGGGTAAGATATGTTCGTAACTATAAACTCCATCAATAATCGGTGGATACCTTTCAATTACAAGGTATTTTTAATTACAATCAATGGATACATTTATGGTTGTCCCTGGGTCTATCAAAGTGACTTGGATGAGACTTTTGTTGATGTATACATATACTACAGGGATGCCTAGATCTAAGTACTCAAGGAAAAACATGTTGCCTAGCATAAGGTGTGCTAATTGGCATATCACATTGACTATAGGAGAGTCCTTTTTCTTTCTTCTAGGTTTTTTAAGGTATTCTTCTTTTATGAACTTGTTATAGATAGGAACATTCTTAATGCCCTGGAGGAGAGGGATTTTGACACATAGATAGTTAAGTTCTCCTAAGAAGCCATTCTCTACATATGTGTAGGTATTCTTGTTGTCTAGACTTTCAATAAATGGTGGAATTTTCTCAAGAATAGGTTGTTCTTGTGGTGAGGTATCCTCTTTCTTAGAACTTTTAGAACTTGTGTATTTTGTAGGCTTGGTGATGATATGACAAGCCTTCAGTACCTTCCTTGATTTGAGATTCATCTCTTGAAGATCCATAGAGTAGGATTGATATGTGATCTCATTATTATACATGATTTGGACCTATCTATTGTTTGGATTAGGTGTTGGTTAGGCAAACAACTATGGTAGTTGTGTTGGTTGTGGCACAACACTTGTGGAAGCATTGCCTTATCGAGGTGGAAGCAATGCTTGTTTCTATTGGTTTGGAGATCTCCATCCTTGTGGAGGATTAGTCCACTGAAGGTTTTGCATTGGAGGTTGGGTTATGAATGGTTGATAAGAGGGAGTGAAAGGATGATTTGGATATTGCCACTAGTTTGTGTGTTCCAAGTAGGTGGATTAGGTTGGTACCAAGGTTGAGAATGTATTTGTGAGTTATATCCACCAAAGTACTAAGGATGAGAGTATGGAATACCTCGTTGAAAGGGCCTAGGCACCTCTTGTCTCCTCTGGTTGATGAAGCATAATGGTTCCACATTCTCTTCAGCCCCTTGATAAGCAACTTTTAGACCTTGCAAAGAAGGGAACCTATTAGTTGGATGTGGGTCTTCACAAATTGCACAAGCCTCTACATTAATTAGTGGGCATTCATTTCTAGGGTGCTTCTTTGTGTATCTAGGACAAAAAATATCCAAACCCCTCTCCACCTCTTCTTACTTATTCTTGATCTACAATGTATCCATTTCCATGGCTAGTGAGTGCAAAATATTATTTTTCATATCTTCTAATAATCCTCCTATTTCATTCTTAGTAAGAGTTGTAGGGTTAGATGATTGTGTTGCCATACTCTTACCATTCCTACCCTTTTTCCTTGCGGATCTAGAGTACTTGAATTTTTGCTTGATGTCATCATAGTCTAGCTGGAAAATGTCTCCATTTGAAAGGAGATTCAATGCAGGAAACCAGATTAAATAATAAATATGTATTTATGATTTTTCCCATAATGATTACAATGACCATTGGTCAACAATTTATACTCCACCGAACACTTGGGACGTAACCCTTTGTGCGGGCATGTTGACCGTTGAGTTATTACAATAATTATAATATAATTATATTAGGTTTATTACAAGTCACCCTTGCTTGAAATGCTTCAACCTCGAAGCATAGGTAAGGATGAATGCCTTGAGATAAAGTCTTCATTTTCCCAAGTCGCTTTGTCTTCTAGTAGATTCTTCCACTTGAAGCTTAGAAAGCAACATGATTGGATTGTTTTACAAATTCCTTCTCATCTAAACTTTAAGTCAAATTTACAACACTTGACTCGGATTCCTCCTTCGACATTAAAGTATCTTGAGAAAGTCTACCTTCTAAGATTGGTTTTCTAGAAGACTCTTGAACAATTCTCATTTCATCCAACCTATTAGCCATTATTGTTGGTGGAACAAAAATATTTAACTGAAAAATTTGTGCCTCCTTAGCCTGCAAAGACGTTCGTAATCGAGAACATTCAAAATTCATATGCTCTATCTCTTTCCTTGGATATTTGATGTTGATCTACTCAAAACTCACTCTTAAGAGAGCAGGAAGGTGAATCCCACGGAAAACCTCGCTGAGAAAATTTTGAAACAAGACAAGTAAGGTATCCAACCACTCGTTTGAGAAGTAGAATCTAAATTAAGGATCCATGTTGAGGTTTATCATATAGAGAATAACAAACCAAGGGCTCCAATAATCCACATTTTGTAGTACATCATTGCTATAGTGGTCAAAGAACTCTACCACTTTATCTTGCCTTTCGTATTTTCCTCGAATTTGATAGAAGTGAGATGTCAAAGTATTTGATGTTATAAGTAATCTCCTCCCATTTGTATCCAATTCCATTTCATGTTTAAGGAACTTTGAGCTTCCATGACATGCTAGAAATAAATATGCTAGAATCTTGTGACCACAAAACCTAGCCTTGGTTGTGTAAACTCCATTAAAAAATATTTCCATCTAAACCTAGGTTGAAAATGCTTGCTTTATTAGGTCAAAATTTGAGACAACTTGTTGTTGAATCATGGGTAGGGCAGCCTAGAGGAAGGACAATTAAATATTTCCACGTCTTCATATTCCATGCTATCAGGGATGCAAAACCCATGGGCTCGATGCCCTTAGTGCCATGCCCACTAGAAGCCATTCCCAAAACAAAGATAGGTTCTACTGGACTTCACTTCAAGTCTAAAACATTTGGAAATGTCGCTCCAATACTAAGATCACAAACAACTCATTTTCTATCTACATTCCATGCTTTAGTACCACCCTTTATTGTGTCTATGAACAACAAATGATCTAACTTGTACTTCCAGTCAAGGGACATGATTTCATCTCCACAATATATTGTTTCATTTCAAGATGTTGGAGTTGAAGAATCATAATTCCAAATCTTGACAGTGCTATCAACCGATGCACTAGAAACATTTGTGCATGTTGTTGAGAAATAACATCTAGCAATTGGGCTTGTATGACTTTAAAATATTTTCCGAAACAATGTAGTAACTTCTGCAAAATCTTCTTCGCTCTATGTTTCACCATCTAGATATGACTCAAGGATTTCACTAGTTGGATCTCTTGTTGATAACTCCGATGTCTTTCCATCACGTACAGTTACATTATTAAAAGCTTCTTGATCTCGATCCAGGATGGACATGTTTGAACTTGAGTTAGATGATTGGTGTGGTTGTGGATTTGATGTGTGATAATTTGGGTTGGAGATTCCCTTGCTACCATTTTTAATGCACTGAGCTAGGCCTTGAGTAGCTTAATCCATGGATTATTTTCATTCAAAAAAGCTTCAAATCTTGCTTCCAATTTTTTCATTGAATGAGATATTTCTGAATTTGGAGGTTGGTTGGTGTTATCCCCTATCATAGGGATAACTAAGGAGATCATGTCTTGAGGCCCACAGGTTCCATACATGGAGTGTCGAGATCCAAACGACTTAAGCATGGCCTCGTAGGGCCCATCTTTTCTTCACTGCAGTCCATTTATCAGAATTAGCAACATCCATCCCACCAACCTCGTCCTGAAGTAGAAGTAAGTCTTTCTCCATGAGGTAATGAGTCTGGGTATCATGGTATGTGTCACTCTGATTTTTGAAGCACTTGAATATGTTGCAATGAATTCACCTTCATTTCATAACGTTTGCTTGGAAATTATGCCCTTTAACTTGTTCATACCTGGGAGGGTGACAAAATGCCCTATTAAGTTGGTTCCCCTTTAGGATGAGTTGCCATTGGGTCGGTCTATGAAAGGTCATCGTCCATTCCTTCCATACTTACCACTTTTCATCATTATTCCTCTCATCTTCCCCTACCTTAGTTCGGGCATTGGGTTTGCCACACTAGGAAGGGTTGTACCTTGCCTTGTGGGAAGAAGGGGCTAAAGGCCCAGAGGGTGAAAGTAGCTGGCAAGAGTTAAAATCCAAAATGAAACCTTTGAGATGCTTTGCCCAGGGATTCCTGAGAAAACAATAAAAGGCTTCTCAGTAAGAAAGGGGGACCCATAAGATAAAACAAAACTCAAGGTACTAGTTGGTGGATGGGAGGTTTCGTCATGAGCCGACCTATTAGGTCCATGGGCATGTAGCGGTATGACACTACCATCTATCTAGTCACCAAACCAGAGTAGTAGCTCTTGGTGGCATAGGCAAGGGAAAGGGGGTCTCATCACGAGCCAACCTTCTTGTTTCCGTGAAATGCTTGTGGGTAACATTGTCACCTCTGGTCACCATGCTAGGACAGTGTCCCCCATATTTTCCATTGAAAAGAAAAAAGACCAAAAGCAATAAGAATAAGAATAAAAGGCATTGAATGGGCTAGGAAATAATGGCATCCATGATAAGGTGCAACTCGCCCTCTACAGAGGTACCCACAGGCAATACCTAAATTTCCTTGTTATCATTGCACCCTCTGTCCAAACACTTCCCCTACACCATCTCACACACTTACATGACCTAGATTGGTTCTCACCAAGAAAACACCCCAAACTCAAGGAAGATTAGCCCAATAGAACATTATGAGGCCCTCTCCAAACCTGACTTGTTAAATTGCATAACATCTTTGAGAATTTGTCCGGGTAAAGGGGGTTTTGATGTACATGGTTGGGTAATTTGATTATTAGATGTGATTGACATTGCTATGATACTTTTGACTTATGAAACACTGGAGGGCGTACTTGTTGTTGTTGTAGGACTTTTCCCGGTGGACAGGTACATATGGGGGAATGATTAGGTCAGACCTCCATGGGGCTGAAAGCTGAACAGATGGATGTTGTGACCCCACCAGGGGGGAGGGGAAACCAGAGGCTTGCACCAATAAAAAAGAAGGACGTTGCACCAAGGACACTCCAATAGGCCTAGACCTAGGGGGTTTTTCCTTTCCACTTGGACTTTGATCTTTGAGGGCACATGATGTCATCATGTTGACCTTGGCGTCATCAAGAGCTGCGGTTTGCAGTTATGAGGGTAATATTGTGCTTGTTGGCACGTGTGGCATCATCCAGGACCTTTAGAGGCCAAATGTCCTGCTTTTGGAGCCCAACGTTCCACCTTGAGGGCTCAACGTCATCCTAGAAGGGCATGACGTCACCTCTAAAAGTGATTTTGGGGTTTAATTATTTGAATTTGTGTAAAAAATGGATTTTTGATGTAATTTGGCCATGTCGGCCTTTTGATGACCTAATTTTAATTAAAGGTCATAAGTATTGTATAAATAAGAGAGAAAAACTCTCATTTTTTCATCGTTCATTCATCACACAAGTGTGAGGTTTGAAATTTGTGTCATTTTCAAGGATTATTGGATGAAATTTTAGGCGCACTTCTTGGAAGAGGCAACTTCTGGTGTTTCTTGGCTATTTTCATGATGGAGGAACTTCAACTACGGTTTAAGCTTGATTATTCTTGGTGAAATAAGTAGAAAATCTGCATTTCTTTATTGTGAATGAATGCTTATGGTGAATTTACTTGTTTAATGTCAAAGATTATGAAATTGCTTGCTTGAAACCCTAGGAGAAAGACATATGTTATTATATTTTTCTCTATAATTCTCCACTTGTTTAAATTTCTCAATAAAACATCTCATCTAGGAAGTAGATACTAGATCCCTACCATTGTAGGACTCTAGTAACCCTACTTCATTTCTTATTGCATATTTCATTTCAAATTTGTCCAAGGAAAAGAGAAATCGCTAGGGCCTAACTTGTTTTACTTTCTAGCAATTATTTTTCTCTAGGAGTTGGATGTTTGAGGCCTTAGGTTACTAACACCTCTCTCATCTTTTCCATTTCCTTGACATAGTACTATCATTGCTATCTTCCTCTAAAATTTGTTGTTGTTATCATTGTCTCCATTACCCTAAAAGGTACTAGTCTACTCACTGCAAGTGATTGATTGATCAAGCAACCTTCAAAACATCTTCCTTTGAGAATATACTAACTTCTACTAACCCTAGAATATCCAAATTCATTGACTAACTTGTTGTTATTGCAAAAGATTGCTACAGCCATCTAACAACAACAAATTAACCCTAAAATTGACATGTTATGCTAGCTAGACATTGCTAAAACTGCTTGTGACTATCTTAATATCAATTTGCCTAGTTGGAGCTATCATTTCAAGTCTTTTATCAAGCATTTTGAAGCATAATTATTGTGGTTGTTACAAATTTATCATTGTTGTTATAAATTATTATACTACTGCAATTTTATATCAGCTAGTATATTTTCTAAGAGTTCATAGTCTTATGAAGCATTAAATATCATTTTGGTACTTGGAAAGTGCCCTTTTTTCTCTTTGTTGTCTTGTTATGGGCAAGTACACAATATTACTATTTTGCTTCATCTTTAATGAGACTTAAAGAACCTTTTAACTTGAGTGACATGTGAGAGGGGAGGGACTTTCTTGTATCATTTGCCTTAGCCTTCGCAAACCCTCAAGTCACGGGGACGTCTCCCCTGGGGTACCGCAACATACTCCTAAATAGAAAGGGGTTTCCTATTAAGGTGACAGTTATAGGTCACTCCCAGTTATGCCAATTTTGTATCCACTTTCCTTGGGCTTTCGGCAAGTACAAATTGTGCGATAACAATTGGCACTCAAAGATATCCTTGAATTCTTTGTTCATCTCATGGAGAGCTAGATTATATTCACAAGCCAAAAAAGAGAGCATGGGCGTTGAGTTAAATAAATAATCCTCATTGGGTAGCCTACATATAACTGGAAAGAAAGACAACTAAGTATGTATAGAGTCGTTACACATGGCGGCTATGCAGCGGCTGGTGCAACCCACAAGTGTATGAATAGTAAAGATAATTGGCTCACTAGTATAAAGAGATGGGGGCTAAGAATAAAGAATCGACACTTGAGTGGGGATGAGAGGACGTACAATGGAAGAGTTGGCAAAGGAGAGGATGTTTTTTTTTTTTTATCATATGGTTCACGACACTGAATATCGGAAGCTCGCTACTTCCACGTAAACCTCCCTGAAATCCATGAGAGAACATAGGGAGGGCGAGTATTTCAGAATATCCCATTTAAGGGCATAACATGTCACTTACAAGGAATTGAACCTGGGTGGGGAAGGTAACAATCATTCCTCCCCCCTGGATGGGGTGACACGCGCCAAGCAAGCACATACGTGGATGCTCGTCGGGACGCCCATTTATGGCATCAACCGGCGAACTCCCACTGAACACTAATTGCCCATGGCCTGCACCAGGCACTCACCGTCAATGAGCCCTCTCGCGCGAGGGAAATGTACCCGGAGCCAGCGCACTAGCAGCTCTGCATTAATGGACGCAACAGGCATTCAAGCTTGTTGTGTTATTGAGGGAATGAATAGAGGAACGATGAATTGGACCCCTGCAGTGTTCATTTGGTTCATTTTCAATTTTCGACCCTCGTCGCAGCCTGGCCGTGAAGCTGCAGAGCAGACTACAGCCCAAACCATGCCCAGGCTCCGAGGGAAATCCCGTCGAGGAGCAGCATGGTACAGAGCCGAGTTTCGGCGTAAACACATTAGCCATTTCGAGCGGGCACTGAAGTTGGTTGCCACCAGGCGCAAGCAAAGACCTGGTGCGCCACCCATGGCAATCATAGAGGAAATCAGCTGGGAGGAGGCACAACAACACCTCACCTCGCTTGGTAGCCCGGAAGGACCAAAGCCACAGCACGAAACCGCCCAGTGGGACCTCAACGCAGCCATCGAGGAAGACCTCTACCCACCATGCATTGTGGTAGAGGAAGCCCCTCCCGATGCCAGCGCAGGAAAGGAGAGGATTGCAGGCTTGGCATCTTGCGTAGTGGAGGACTCCAACACTCAAGCGCCCAACGTCAGTGGGGAACCGGACCAACCTCCAGCTGCGGATTTTCGCTACCTCTCTCTCATTTTCGAGCTCCGGCACCTCATGGAAGACCATGCATTTCGCTTAGCCAGGTTGGACCAGCGTCTGGACATTCTTTTTGCAGCATATTCTAAAAGCCCTTCGAAGAGACAGTGCCCGACGTGCGCACAGGCATACTTGCTCCCGACAGGCTGGCGTCAGAGGAAGAATGAAGCTCCTGGTTAGGATTACTTCTACTGTCTAGTTCAGTTTAGAAAGTTTAGTTACTCTTGTTTAGATATGGTTTATGTTTTAAAACTCTATAGCTTAATAGCCCTGGTTTCCCTCGGGCAGGGCACCCTTATGTATAACTGGATAAAAGGTCTGCACCCGGCACAGACTGTCCAGTTGCCCTGGTTTCCTGTTCAGGCAGGACAGCTGGCAGCAACGATGATCACTGTATTCTCCTTTTTGGCAATATAATAGGCACTACCTTTTTATCTAAAAAAAAAACAATCATTCCTCCCAACCACCCAAGCTACATCCAATGGACTGATAGAGGAGAGGATGTTATGAACATAATATATAATAATAAATATAAATACATTATAATAGTTAATGAATAATTAATGAAGAGACACCTTCCCAATGAAAGGTCACGTCTCTTCATGGAAGGGCACCCCTATGTGGGTATATAAGGCCCTCATTATTATTGTATCTCATCATCTCATATTCATATATATTATTATTTAATATGTTATCATTTATGGATAATAACCGGTTGTCCTACCTACATTGGGTATTTACTTGGTGAATCGGCTTGGTTCACCACAGTGGTATAAGAGCTTCGTCTCGATCCAAATTTTGGCCACAAATAGAGTTTCTCTAAAATCAGGTCATTGACCTCATATTGGCCATTAGCCATTTATAAATCAAATATTCTACACATTTCAGGGAAAGTAAAAAAAGTCATTTTGCACAAAATAAAAAATAAAAATAAAAAAGGAGAAAAAAAAACAAAAGAAAATAAAAAAAGAAAAGGTTTTTCTTAAGGGGCACGTGAAGAAGTATAAGTGCACACCAAGAAGTTTAAAAGAAATATTCCAGATTTGGCATTAGTTAAGTTAATTGTCATTTAAAAAGTGAGAAAAAGTAATTTAAAAGAAAAGTTTAATCAAAAAAGAGGAAAAGTGAATATTTTATTTTACCTTTGGAGATTTACCATCCCATGGTTTTGGAAAATCATTGGTCCATGGTATTCCATACCATATATAATATATATGTGTGTATTTTCCTCTAAAGAAATATTTCACAAAACTTAGGGTCGCGTTTGTTGAACCCTAATCGCCACTAACAAATATTCAAGAGTATAAAAGGGATTTACAAGGTACTTTTTATAAAGTATAAAAATGATTATAAAAATTGGAGTGAAAAGATATATAAGAAGGAAGGAGTATCACTAAAAGAGTTCTTTTGGAAAGTGTGAAGGTAATATTAAATTACTTTTCATTAATTACTAAGGAAAAAAAAGAAGAGGAGGAGATTAAGTGAATATAAAATTACTTTTGGTAAAGTATAAAGAAAATATTCAAAGTTTTTAATATATATATATATATATATATATATATATATATATATAGAAGAAGAAGAATTATCAAGGATTATTTTCTTAAAAGAATACAAAGGAATATTAGAGGAAGATATCTATTAATTCAAGAAACTTAAGTCTTATTATTATTAAAGGGATATTATAATAATTATAAGGTCAAATCAATTTAAAAATGGATTTTAAGGAAGGAATATTTTCTGGTAAAATCATCTAAGTAGATGCATGGATTATTAACATTTAGAGGAAATATTCAAGAAAAAGAAGTTAGCATCCACATTTGCCTAGATAAGAAGAAAAATCACATAAGTATGGATTTGGCGAATCAATTAATAATTCCAAAGACAAATGTAATCGAAACAAAAGACTTTTTTTTTGCAATAAATATGACATCTAGGATTTATCGTTGACACTCGAAGATTATAAACTCGTATTGAAATTTGAGGTTATAACTATATATGAAAAAGAGGTTGATATAATCCCCAGCTCGACTTGGTTAGAGACGCTGGGTAGCTTAATATTAAACCTTGAGAAAAAGTTTTTAATGTTTTCCTACAAGAAGTAAAAAACAAAATTACATGACATCTCAGTAAAGTCAGGACTCAGAATGTGACAAAATCGTCATAGACAAGGACGCAGAAATTTATCGCCTAAAATCTCATAATCAAAGTTTACTCACCCAGATTAAGAAGATAAAGAGTGATAAGAAGACGGTACAAGACAAGTTAGAACAACTTATCAATAAGGAATCATTGGTAGATAAAGAGATAATGATTGAACCTATGGAACTACATAAGTCTTCAAATGGAAAAAACATGATGGTGGATAAGGCAATTAATACAGACCCAGTCAACCTTACAATTCAAAGGGATTCAGTTGATGTAAAGAGGTCTTCACATGTCGAAGTAGAAAAAATCCAGGGCTATGAAGAAGACTCAATTCCAAGTGTTAATCAAGAAGAATTTACAAGTACACGAAGTAAAGATCAGGTTGCAAGGATGCCTTATAGACATCCTAATCACAAAAATCGATACTTCAACCAATCAATGTATCCACAGAAACAAATGACAAATATGTCAAAAATTATTACCTCCATTGCAAATGATGCTCAAGGTAGAAGTTATCATGGGAGTCAAAATACATCAAATTTTCTACAAGAACCCCATAAATGCCCCATTGTGAAGAAGATCGATTTAAGGTGGGTAGACTCCCTTACAATTCGATGGTTCTATGCAACACTTAGAATATCCTATCGTTTTAAGTCCTCAACGATCACTAATTCATAAATAAAGAATAAGGAGACAATATTACAAGCCAGAGCAAGAGATAAGTCTTCCATAAGTATGCTTTGAGGACAAAGCATTTTTAAGGGGAAGGCAATGCTATGAACATTATAATAATAAATATAAATACAATATAATAGTTAATGAATAATTAATCAAGAGACACCTTCCCAATGAAAGGTCACGTCTCTTCATGGAAGGGCACCCCTACGTGGGTATATAAGGCCCTCATTCTTATTGTATATCATCATCTCATATTCATATACATTATTATTTAATATGTTATCCTTTATGGATTATAACCGGTTGTCCTACCTACATTGGGTATTTACCTCGTGAACCAGTTTGGTTTACCACAGAGGAAGTATAGTGGAATGGAGTGCACCCTCTGTTTTTTAATCCATGGGTATGTCAAGATCTTGGCTCTGATACCAACTGCACACAACTGGATTAAATAATAAACATACATTTATGATTTTTCCCATAATGATTACAATGACCATTGGTCAACAATTTATACTCCATGGAACACTTTGGACGCAACCCTTCGTGCGAGCATGTTGACCATTGAGTTATTACAATAATTATATTAGTTATTGCATTCAATCTCTCCATGAATTCCTCTCTTATCCCTCTAAATAAGACAAGTTTTAGTGAGTTGTCATCCAATGTACAACCATGAGATGTATTGTAGCTGAGTTGGAGCCTTTCCTCATAGTCTTTCAGAGACTCATTCTCTCCTTGGATAATTCTGAAGATCTCATCTCTTATGTCCCTAGCTTTGCATTAGTCCATGTACTTGTCGATGAAAGTTTGCTTCATTTGGTCCCAGCTATTTATGGTGTTCCCTTCTAGGATCATGGACCATCTCAAGGCTTATTCCTTCAGTGTATATGGAAAGGGATTGAGATTTTAATCATCTAATGTGTAGTCATAAGTATTACAAACTACTGCAAACTCAATTAGAAAACTACTAGGGTATTTTGTAGTAAGATCATGGAAGTGAGGAAGAGCAGAAGGATAATGTTTTCAACTTGGTTTCCCCATTGATTTAACGAATGGGAAACTCAAAGATTCATATTGGTATCCATCATCATTCATTACATGGTGAGATGGGGATCCTTCTTCTTCTAAGATATTTGTAAATTTTATGTCTTCCTCCTCTATGAAGTCCACAAAAATATGTCTTTCCTCTTGGATGGTTTCCTGACAATCAACTTTTGTTGTTCTTGATTGCTTGGTCTTGTTTCAATAGTGGGATATTTTTGTAAGAATTTTCCTAACTTATCTCTAGGTTGAGGTGTGAATTCAAAAAAATCCTCCAAAACAAACAAAAATGCAATCTAATTTAAGTTTTTTTCTTGATAAAATGATGAAATGCATGCAATCTAAAGTTTCCTTTTCTTTTTACTTTTGACAATAAAAATGATAAAACGTATGCATATTTTAGAACCTCCTTGGAAACGACACCAAAAAATAGTGATGGGCCAAATAATAGCAACAAAAATGTTGCATTCCTTAGCTTACAACTTTAAATGTCAACTCGGGGTTCGTACAAACTTGAGAGGTATTGTGCACTATCTGTGCAAACTTCATACGTGCAACTACTTAAGAAGGGGGACCATGTTTATCTTAGGACTGCAAGGGTTACTTCAGCAATGGAGAGGATTAATAATTAATTCAACACTACCTAAAATAAAGTTGTAATTCAACCAAAAAGAAAACTGCAAATTAATTAAAAAGAAGGCTACAAAACAAAATTGAAAAGATCATGTAACCAAGTGACCAATCTTGCTTATCCCGACAACAAGGAAAGTTAAGATGCAAGGCTGCAAATCCAATTTAATATAATTTCAACATGTTGTGCATGCTCTTCTCGAGATTTATTGTAAATTTGTATATCATCAAAAAATAGTAACAAAATTTTTATGAGGAAGGGCTTGAAAATAGAATTGATCGAGCTTTAAAATGTGGAAGGTGCATTAATAAGGCCAAAATGCATCACCGGAAACTTGTAATGACCTTCATGTGTTCTAAAGGCTATTTTGGGGGTGTCTTCTTCCCTCGTTCTAATATGATAACATCATATCCAACTTAGTAAAGAAAATTTCTCAATATAATTCATCCAACAATTCATTAATGACAAGAAAAAGAAACTTATCTTAATGGTGATCTTGTTGAGATTTCTATAATCAAGACACATACGCAATTGAAAATCATTTTTGTAAACAATCACCACAAGTGAAGAGAAAACACTTTGTCTAGGTTGAACGATGCAAACCTCTACCATTTCCTGAACCATATGCCTAATCTCACTCTTCTGGGCATAGGGGTATATGTAAGGTCAAATGTTAGGAAGAAGGCTCCTTGATATCAGTTGAACAGTGTTATCATGATTTTTAGTAGGAGGAAAACCTTTGGGCATCTCAACAAATGTCTCAGAATGATTGTCAAGAACTCTTTGTATATCCAAGGGCACAAAGATTTAGATGTTTGAATGTCCAAAGAGAACAATTGTACAATTACTCCTAGGTGTCCCCTTTTTAACAAAATTTCATCATGTTAGAACTTATCACTTTAGATGGTTTTCCTCGCAAACCTCTTAGTACAATTTCCTCGCCTTTTGAGGAAAATCTCATGAAAATTTCCTGAAAATTAAAAACCGTTGTTCCCAACAATTTTAACCATTGGACCCCTAAGACCACATCAACACTGCCCATTTGAATCACAATAATTGGGATATCCAATAAACAATCCTCCATAGTTAGCTTAATATTATGGCACTTCCTTGTACAATTTATGGTAACTCCATCTTCAATCGTTACTTAAAAATATAGTGTTGGATATATATAACAAGTAAGAAGTTTCACTACCACAATCAATCAATGTTGTTACCTTTTTTCTTGGTATATCCTTCTATATTGTGAGTTTGAGGGGTGCTAATGCAAACCAAAGCATGACAATACATGGTTGGAGTAGTCTCTTCTAGTCCTGGATCATGAGAATATTCTAACTCTTCTTCTTCTTCTTCTTCACAATCTATGTAAAATAATTTATTCTTGCCATGCTTATGCCCCTTTATTGTACTTTTTGTCATAATTGAAACATGTCCCCTGTGCTCTGATTCCATCCAATTGTTGAGGTGTCAACCTTGTAGGTTAAGCGAGGTTAAGAGTGGGAAAATTGTTCTCTCGATGGTGTTAGTGGAAACTCTTTTGATAGCCATATTTTTACTTCCAAGTCTCTTTTCCACATTGAAATACTTATGGGGATTTAGGCTCTAAGAGATGCACCACATGTTGAATGCTCTCCTTTAAAGTAACTATAGAGAGATCCAACAAATTATCCTTTGGAATGTTCTTCACTCTAAGACTAAACTTTTAAAATCATTGAATGTGTTATGTAACTGGACCTCTTTACCTGAGATTTATCAATTGGGTAAAGAAGGTGTTACTCGTACTATCCCCATAATGTGTTATAAATTCATCTATAAAAATGGACCAAGAGATGATATAGTCATTTTTTGTGGTCATGAAACCCATGGTACCACACAAATTGATCAAGTTATAAATATAAGAAAGCAATATTTACCTTTTGTAGAGTTGGCACTTGATGTAGATCAAGAAATTTCTCCATTTAAAATATTTGTGTCGTGGGGTATTGCCATTAAACTTCCTCACATTGATATTAGGAATGAAGTAGTTTCTTGGTATGGAATTTAAACCTCAATGTCATGGATGTTGGAGCGATAAGTGATCAAGTGGTTGGAACTCAATCCTCTTGTTCTCTAAAGTTGTTAAAATGTGATTCATATGTGACCTATTATCCCCGATTTCTAGGGATAGCTAGGAGATCATGTCTCGAGGCCTACGGGTCCTAGACATTGAGTACCGAGAGCAGGATTGACCTGAGCATGGCCCTGGATGGCCCATCCTTCTTCTCTTTCATCAAACTCATCTTGTTAGCAACAACAACATCCATCACCATCGGCTTGGTCTTGTATCGGAGAAGGCTCTTGCTCCATGAGGTAATTGGTCCAGGTATCATGGTATGTGTCACTTTTAATCATTATAACCTTTAGATATATGCATCTTACTCCTTTTGTTTCTAACAATTGCTTGGATCTTACATTGACCCACTTGACCATTGTTGAGGGGATTGACAAGGTGCCCTAGCAAGCCTGTACCCATAGGTTTTGGTTTTCCACCAGGGGGATTTCTAAAAAGCAATCGTCCACTCCCATCGTATCATCACTTTTTCATCTTATCTCCCACTCATCTTTCCCATTCCCCTAGTCTGGGCATTAGGATGATCTATTTGTGGGGTTGCACCTTATCTCGTGGGAAGAAGGGGCTAAAGGCCCAGAAGGTAAAAGCAACTGGTAAAAGATAAAAGCCATAAAAATGAAACCTAGAGATGCCTCGCCCAGGGATCCCTGAGAAGGCAATAAAAAGCCTCTCAGTAAGAAATAAGAGGGACCTGAAGAAAAATAACAAAAATAAGACCTAGCCAAGAGGATAGGGGGTCTCATCACGAGCCAGCCTATTATGTTCATGGGTACCTAACAACATGACATTGCCACTATCTGGTTACCACGCCAGGGCAATGACCTTTGGTTGCATGGCCAAGGGAATGGTGGTCTCGTCACGAGCCAGCCTTATCATCTCTGTGAAAGTGTTTGTGGGTAACACTGTCAGCTCTGGTCAACACGCCAAGGTAGTGTCCTCTAGTTAGTCCTTGAAATAAAAGGGAAAAAGAAAACAAAGAAAAGAAAGAATAAAGGCAATAAAGGGCTTGGACAAATTTGCATCCATGACGGGTACAGCTCGCCTTCTACAAAGGCACCCACAGGTAACATCATGCATCCCTATCTTTCACTCTACCTATATGTCTGGACATCCCTTGACCACATCACCTCATTTTACATGGCTTGGATGATACCCTTGGAAACTTTCCTTTCCTTATGGATACTAGCTCAATAGGGTGTTTTGTCTTTTCTTCGGCCCAACAGTGTTTTTATGCATATGTTTGATAGCATTAATGATGAGACATGATTAACATTGCTATGATCCCTGTGACTAATGAGCCCATGGAGGGTGAAGTTTTTGATGTGCAGGACCATGCCCGTTGGACAGGTACCAGTTGGACCGGTACACATGGGGAGATGATTAGTTCGGACCTCCATGGGGCTAAAGAGCCCATCATATGGTTGTTGGGACCCCATCAGGGGCAGAGACAGGACAGTGTTTGACCAAGCTTTTTCACATGAGAAGAAGAAGGACGTTCCATCAGGGACACTTTGGCTAAGCCTAGGCCAGGGGGGTTGACCCACTTCCAGTGGAACGTTTCCCTTTGATGGCCCAGGACATCACCTAGGAGCCATTGACGTCACCTTCAGCGTGTGGCAGTTTGATAGGGCAGTTGGCATGTGTGGCATGGTTGGCAGGCCCAAAGAGGGCCAACGTTTTTCATTTTGTGTTGCATTTTGCCCTAAAAGGGGCTAACGTCTCCCTTAGTAGGGCTTGACGTCTTGCTTATGCTCAGTTAGGGCTTTGATTTGAAAAATTAATGTGAAAACAATATAGTTTTGGTTTGTAGCCTTATCGGCTATTTTTAATGACCTGAATTTAATTAAAGGTCATGATACAGTATATATTGAGGAGTTTTTCCCTCATTTTGACATAACACACAACTCACTCTCTTGCGAGGTCTGATTTTTGCGCCCTTGTTGGGTATTTGGTCTTTTAAAGTGAGGCGCACTTGTTGATGGAAGGATTTTCTTGGCATTTTTGGCATTTCTCTTGAAGGAAGGTTTGCAACTAGGGTTTGCATTGCTATTTCTTCATGATATGTAAGTGTATTTTCTGCAAAACTTCTTAATTGAATGGTTGTAGGCTTGTATTCTTGCATTTATTATAAATTTGTTGATTTAAATCCCTAGGTGACAAGCACACAAGTAGGTCCTTGTTTCATGTCCCCTAATAGGGAAATATTCAACCATTGAAGAAGGAAGGAAGAGCCTCGCCTTTGCTACACTCTTCTCACTTTTTCCCTTGTGCTAGTTGTGCTTTTGAAAGTTAAGAAGGAGGAGACATCCCAGGCCTAGGTTATCTACACCTAGGGTCGTCCTGCTTCTAGGGTTTGGTGATAGGGCCTTGCCATTGCAACACTCTCCCTCACCCTACTCTCTTGTCTTGACTTATCCTTTATGCTAGTTGTTTTGCCAAGTTTGACCTAAGGAAGGAGGAAAGAGCATGATGCCTTGCTTAAGCAACACCAGAGTGAGCCTCTTTCCCCTAGGGTTTTGATTCTAGGGCCCTACCATTGCACCACCTTAGAACCCTTCCCTCTTGTCCTTAGCCTTTCACCCCTTCAAATTTGCGTCCTCTCTTTGATTGACTCCATTTACCCTTGGGCACTGATCTTAGATCCACAACATTGAAGTGATAGTGCTCAAACAACTTCTTAAAACTCTTGAATTTGAAACCCTATCTAACTAGCTAACCCTAATTAGGTTGACGTCATACTTTGATACTCCATCTTGACACAACATATGTCTTTGATAAGCAATTAGATGATGGTTTAAGAGCATCTATTGAGTAAAGGGATTGATTAAATACATTGTTGGCTACATCATCTCGATATTTATTGATGAATTGATATTACTCTACTGCTATATTGATAAACGTTGATCTCATTGATATCTATTGTTCTGATTGCTTACATATTGATGTCAGATAGTTATATGAAGTACTAACCCACTGAATTATAGCCTGCATATATTGTTTTGCTATTGTCTTGTTCCAGGCAAGTGTTCTCATTTGGGCATACACTTCTTTATTGGCTGTTTAGTCGGACTATTTGACCTTGGTGGTAACCTGTGAGGAGGAACTTTTACTTTGACCTTTATACTTTGGCCTCTTCAAACCCCAGGTTACTGGGGACGTCTCCCCTGGGCTAACCTCCCTGAATAGAAAGAACCTCCCCATTGAGGTGACAATGGGTGGGGTAGGTTCCTGTTACGCCCGTTTGGCCTCCATTTTCTAGCCTTTTGACATAGCTACAAATTGTGCGATAACATGACCAAGACTCAATCTTCTTGTTCTCCTTATCCTTTTCTTAAGAAGAAGAATTTAGGATAAGTAATATTGTTATTCGCTTCACAAGGTTCACATTAACAACTTTGAGATCATATTTGTTTGTCATCTCTTTGAGGATCATCTTTGAAATTTTGGAATTATGTTTTACTGACCATATTTAGGATGTTAAACTTATTTTCCATTGTAGTTTCTATGTTTCCTATTTTCTCTTCCAACTTGGACACCATAAATTATGCCTCTTTGTTATCTTCTTATGTCAATGATGAGACTTCATAAACCCTTCCAAGAGTCACATTTATCTTAATACATCAAGACATCATGGGTTGCAACTTTGCAGAGTCTTATGGAAAAGCGAATGTTAGGTTATATAACTCTCTCATATATTGTTGGGTTTCTAATAGTAATACTTGACTGATCTTTCATAGCACTAATTAAGGAGGAGTTGATGTTTAGATTGGTTAAGATCCAAACAACAACCTCATGAGGATAAATACCCCCCTATGTTTTTATAGAGGTGGTACTCCTTTGTCATAATCTAAAAGATGTATCTTGATGGTCTTGGATTAGGGAGAATTCTAGATAGAAAACCCCAAAATATGATTGCTTAGTTTTATACGGAATGGTTCTTGATAACCAAATCTAATCTTTATGTGCAAAAAGTAACCTTTTAACAATAAAACATTGAAGAAAGAATTCAATATCAAAATAAATGTATGCTCAAGATAATTTATACAACCCTTTAAATCACATGGAAGTAGAGGATACATCCATATCTTCTCACATGAAAAAGGATGAAGTGGTTTTGATCATTTCAAAGAAATTTAAATGAGTTGTGCTTTCAAAACTGAAAATAATTTGATAGGCACGCTCCAAAAATATCACACTCAAAAATCCCAAGATTTGAGAAGTCATTAAAGCTATGCCCCAAAATGGTTCTCTGTGGAGTTTATTAGATGAAAGATATTTCTCATTACAAAGCATTCAGTAAACTAATTGACTACTGATTCAGAAACAAATCTTGTCAAACACAAGGACTAAATTTCCATGAATCAAATAGACAATCTTGACTTACATTTATTATTCACATATATGGCTGTAAAATACTCCATGAACTTATAGAGAAAAGTCTTGGAAGAATACAAGAAAAACACTCAAGAACTCAACCTTATACGCAATTAAGAAATACAAGCATAAAGCCTTGAAAAAATAGTGTGCAAGGAGGATAAGCAAGAAAAATGGATATTTATGTTTGTTGATCAGAGATTTGGTTGCATGCTGATGGATGGACCTTTCTATTCCAATCTTCTGATTTCCCTCCAACCCTTCTTTGATGGTGCTCTATCTCTTTTAAAATCTGCTTCCAATGCTTCTTGAAGTAGTTAGGGTTTTTGTTCTTTCTAGGAACTTCCACACACTTTTCTTCTTGGAATAACCACTTTAATTAATGCTTCATTGAATTCTCATTAATGACTTTATGTCATTGAAATTTGAGCCTTGAAGTGGGGCCCATTTTGTCTTTAATAAAAGTTTTTTAATAAACTTGTATTTCCCAATTTTTAAATTGGTTGCCTTTTAAAAAGTGGACCATGTTTTAATTTTTTGAGAATGATATTTGATTTATCAACGATGGAAACCATCATAAAATAAATCTTCATCATTCCATATTTCTAACGATTCCTCCTAAGTGCAATTTGGAGCTCTAGACCTCAAGCTATAAGCTCGGGAAATTGAGGTTCCAAACAAATTTACCAACAAGTCATGTAAACAAAGTTGAGTGTTCTTTCAATTTCTAGAAAAAATATGGCCAATTTCACATCTTGAAACCTATTCCATCGACTTCCTCATCGAATTAACTTTTCAACGTGGTATAATTTTTCCAAAACCGACATCAGGAACTCAAAATATGACCTCGGGAAGTCATAGACTCAACCACCGTCCATCAATTTCGTGGATTAATCTTGGCTCTCCATTTAAATTTGCCTTTTAAAAATCAAAATCCCACATGCATTGTGGAGATTGATAATTTAGTGTTTATGTAGAAAACTCCTCCATATGACTTATGTGAAACAAAGGGAGACCATGGAGATCAACCCTTAGGAAATTAATGACTTTAATAAAGTTTTGATGGCCCACTTGCCCAATCAGTGCCTAGTCAACATCCATGTCATCGCCTAGTCGTTGCCAAGTCATCGCTCATTCATCATTGAGTCATCACCAAGTGTCTCATTGCCATAGGTTTCCATAGGATGCCACATGTCATAGTGTCATTGGATAACATAAGCTACCACATATCTTGATTTGATTGGGTAGCATAAAACTTAGGAAAAGTTTAAGTATGGAGAATAGGAGGATGAGAAGAGAGGGGGAGTAATGGCGGATCGATGGAGTATGGAGGGTTGTTGGGTTGTGATGGTATGGAGGGTTGTGAGGGGGTATGGAGAGATAAGGAGTAGGAACCTACGAAGGAGGGAGAAGTGAGGGGGAAATAATAATAATAAAATTATAATAAGTGTAGAAAATAAGAGTGAGGGGGAGTTATAAGAGAGGAGAGGGAGTGTGAAAAAATTTCTAAGTATGGAATAAAGTATGGAGAATATGGAAGTGAAAAAATTCTAAGTGTGGAAGAGTGGTAGGGTAGAGGAAGAGTGTAGAGGGGAAATGTGGAAATAAAACTAAGTATGAAAGAGTAGTATGGAAGAGTAGAGTAGTGTAGGAAGAAGTGGAATGAAAGTGGAATAAGAAATAAGCCTAAGAAATTTTTTAAGTCTTAGAGTGGAAATGTACATTTTTCTAAGAAATAAGTATCGAGAATGAGTGGGACTAAGTATTAAGAATGAGACTAAGTATAAGAGTGGATACTTAGCACCGAGAGAGAGACTAGTTGTGTTGCACATGAAGAAATGCTCTTTTAGACTAAAACATGGATATCTTGAGCATACAGACTCATATTTTGAATCTGAAAAATGTGTGACAAAGCTGAGACTGAGGGATATGCAGTGAGATTATAATCATTCAAAATTTACTTCTTCTAATACACAATTTTTTTTTATTCCAAAGAGTGGGAAATCAAGGTGACCAATTTTTTTTTATCAATAAGAGGATGGATTGCACCGTTAGTCGTACTACCTAATTCCTAGGTATGTGAGAGTGATCTCCCCAAGTGTTGTGCTTAGTGTACCATAGATATATACGATTGAAGGGATATCTGAGTATGGTTGTAGGTATTCTTATAGGGCTTCTAATATTCCCTAGGCTATATGGAAAATTCAACTTGTAAACAAATCCTATGTAATACAATACTATTCTCCAAGTACCAATAGAGGTGTACAAGGGTGTCTTATGATGACCCCACTTGCAATTTCTACAGGGTGTCTTATGATGATCCCACTTGCAATTTCTACAGGGTGTCTTATGATGATCCCACTTGCAATTTCTACATGTATTTTTCCTAGCCATTATTTTACCTATTTTTATAGATGCTTATACACATATTTGGACTAAAAAGTATAATTTATGCAAAATAGAGGGTTTTTTCTAAAACTAGGTCTCTTTGGAACCTCGATAAAGCCCTAATTTAGGGTTTGTTCAACTAGGTGCCTTGAATCTTTTACAAATTTACCAATTCTAATTTATTGTTGATTGATTTTTTATAGGATGTACTCTAGTATTTCCTTTTAATCTCCCTTTGGTCCATGCAATTTGGACCTTCCAAGAGAAATTTATGGTGGAATTACCAAAACCGATAGTTTTTGCCCTATTTCACAAGAATGAACTTGTACAAATTGCAACTTCACCAATATTTCTCTGACTGGTCTGAAATTTTGAGTTGAAACACCTTATTTTGTCTTCCATCTAATGCCACCCTTCACTATTAATTTGGATCTTGCAATTCTTAGATATGATTTTTTTTTACTGAAACCACATGTTTAAGCCTAGTTTGGGGACTATACCAAAACCCTAACTTGTATAGCCTATATTTTTTAAAATATATTTGACTGTATTATGGAATTTTTACCCAATATATTTCACCATGTCCGCTATCAACCTAAAATTTCCATACATTGAAAATTATTCAAAAAAGTTAGAGAGAAAATGGTAAGATGGCTTGTTTGAAGGATCTGAAACAAGGTTCGTCTGCTTTGATACCAAATAGTCAAATAAGCATAAAAAGGACCCAATTTAGTAATTCAACACCTTAAACACATAAGAGAGTTAATGAATAAGAATCCTCTTAGAGGGGGCAACCTCGTATTGCAATATATCAAATGCACGAGATAAAATGATCCTTAAATGAGTTTGCTCAATGTATATATAAGTCACAAAGAGGGATAAAATGAAATAATAATCACCTAACATAGTTATAATTAATGTAATTATGATGAATGAGGATTATCATTAGGGGCTTAACATTGCACCTTGGTTGGACATATCAAGTGGAATGGAGTGGAACTAAAAGACCCTTCCCTATATATGATGGCACAATAAATGTAGAGGCTTTTTTTTATTAGATGGAGAAAAGAGATGAACCAAATAAAATGTTTATAACAATGGACATTGTACTTAGGGCCACCCCATCCCATTGGTGGGCCACCCATAAATAGACCCTACCAAATTGGAATGAGATCTATTCAATTATGACACATTAATTCCTTACACAATGAGAAGCCAAGTTGTGAGATGCCCAACAACATGAGCACTATGTATTCGAGATATATGAACTATATCAATGAAAGACTAATCTAGAGATCCATATAAAGAAATGTGTGAAACAATAAATAAGGGAAGGGTGTTCCAAGAAATTCTAGACTCGTCATTTCATATATACAATTGGACCCATCCCCATGATCTCGTACCTGCATGAGGAGATTAGATGCAAGATGAAGGATTAGTAAGGGGTACACCAAACTATATTTCACAACTTTATCATACATGGGTAAGGCCCTTGATATGACTACTACCCTTGAAACCGTAAAGAAATTCCTTTTATGTAACTAGTGGAACAAGCCACCTTCTTGATTTTGTTTGAAGCGCCGATTTTCGGTCTTTTCCAAGACACAAGAAGAGATCCCCAAGCCTCTGAGGTGTTTCACATGATGGGGCAAAGTGATGACAACAAAAATGATATTGATGAGTTGTGACACTTTAAATTTAAAGAAATTGGAGGAAAATGGTTTGTGGAAGAGGTTGCAAATGATTGGATGGGAAAATACATAGAGATCCCTTGAAGTCAATGAAGTTAAATATTGGCACAAAAGAATAACCTAATAGCACACCAAGTGGTGAATATTTGGATTAATAGATAGTGTCATAAGTCATGCCATTAATCAAAGAATATGGTGAGCTCTTTCCCAGGAATTTCACTTAAGTGGATGGCGTAAGAGGCAAGTTGGGGGAAGTGAAAATATATTTAAAGCCAAACAACAATCCCACTAAAAAGATATTGTATAAGTTAAATTCCATGACTAAGAAAAATCTAAAAAGGGAAATAGATTAGATATTGGTCATTGCGCTCATTTCCCTAATACAAGAATTTGATTGGATTAGTCGAATTGTGATTTAGAAAAAAAGGACATGAGCATGAAATTTAGGTATGTGTTGACTTTAGAGGACTCAATATTACTTGCGTCCATGACCCATTTCTAACACCCTTGAGTAATAAAGTAATGGACCATGTTTTTTTTTGTGACTAGCGGAATCAACAACTAGTCGGGCATGTACTCACGTGACATGTGGTTGTGTTATCCGACTGCTACCATTATAACCTCCATGCATGCCAAAGCGGCCCCTCATGTGACACACAAGGTAAGTCGAGGGTTTCAAACCGGTGACTTAACGTAACAAAGTGCCTTCACAATACACTCCATCACCGATTATTTTACACCCCAGGGGCAGTAATAGACCATGTTACATGAAATGATGCCTACTCATTCATTGACGAATTCTCGCGGTACCACCAAGTACACATTGTTGAAGAAGATAAAAATACGATGATCTTCACAATAGAATGGGGGTCTTATGCTTAAAATATGATGTCAGGTTGAAAAATGTCCCTATTATGTTCTCCATAATCATCCTTGCAACCTTCCATGATCTTAACCATAAATTTATGGAAGTGTATTTGGACTACTAAACAATATGTATTATGTTTGAAAGGTGTTGCTAGAATTATTTTTCATTAAATCTAAAGAATAACATATTTTGCACCCATTTCAAGACACTGTTAGGCCATGTAGCATGTCACAATGGTGTTATGGTTGACCTAGGTAAGATTTTCATGATTGTTAACATGTCACCACCCATCAAGGTTTGTATATTACGATCAACACTCAAGCATACTAGGTATTATAGGTAGTTCATCAAGAGTTATGCCACTATCATATGACCTATAGAGTGGTTGTTGAAGAAATCATGGGACTTTTTGTGGACAAAGGATTGTGAAGCCTCCTTCAACATGCTAAAGTAGAAGCTTGTGGGTGCATTGATTTTAGTTTTCCCTATTTGGAGGATTGAGCTCCTTGTACACATTGATGCTTCAGGTATTGCATTAAGGATAATCCTAGTCCATCTAGGAGAAGGAAGTTTAGATCACCCCATTTGTTTTTCTAGTAGGAAGATGTATTGGGTGGAGCGTAACTACACCACCATAGATAAAGAAGGCTTAGCCATGTTGTATTCCCTTTCGAAATTTTGACACTACTTGATGGTAAAGCAATTTAAGATTTTTATTAATGACTTCACCTTAAGGCACATGTTTAACAAGTCCATGTTTGAGGGGTTGCATCGGTCGGTGGTTGCTTCTCTTCCATGAATTTAATTTTGAGGTGATTGTTAATCCAGGAAAGCACAATGTGGGGCCTGGCCACCTCTCATGTATTGGATCGTGAGAATCAGGAGGCCTTGTAGATTATCAACTCCTAGATGCTAATCTCTTTAAGATATATGTAGTTCCAAATTACTTGGAAGAGATTGCCTTATTTTTTACCATAGGAATAACTCTAGCACCTGACTATTCCACATCTAAGAAAAGACACCTTGTACCTAAGGCAATCAACCACCAAGTTATAATAGATTAGTTGTATAAGTTAGGTTGTGATGCCATTATTTGGTGATGTGTTTTGGTCCATGAAAGGTTAGATATCCTATGGGAATGTCACAATGAACTTGTAGAAGGCCACATTGTGGGTAAATATACTACGAGTAGGATAGTGGTGGCCTATGTTTTTAAAATATGTTGTGGAATATGCAAATATTTGTGACCTGTGTCAAAGTATTGGTTGACTTACCCACTAGGATGAAATGCCACTTAATGTTGTTCTTGCTTCGTAACCATTATAGAAGTGGAATGTGGACTTCATTGGGGTGATCAACCCAACTACCTAACATTGTGGGGCATGATACATTCTCACCATAACTGAGTATTTTACTTGGTGGGTAGAGGCTACCCAACTACAAATTGTTCGTCCAACATTGTGACAAGGTTTAATTTTTAAAACATCTTCACTAGATTTGGTTATCTAGGGAGTTTCATGTGTGATAAGAGAAAGCATTGCATTACACAGATGAAGGATTTCATGATGCATCATTGCTGAAGAAACCCACATCATCCACAAGCTAGTGGAACAACTCGACCAAGATCTGATTTGTTAATAGAGATGATTGGGATGAACAAATCCCCGTGGTACTTTTGGCATATCAAATCATTGTTAAGAAACTGACCAAACACACATCTTTCAAGTTGATCTGTGGTAGGGAATAAGTGGTGCCAATTGAATTTCTCATTCCAAGCCACTCAGATGATAGATGAAGAATCCCTTCAAGGGCAGCTAGCAAATTTAATGATAACAAGGAATGCAGGTTATTGGCAACATTCCATTAAGATGTGGAAAAACTTTGACATAAGGCTTGGAATGAACATTGCATAAAGAACTAAACTTTTAACAAAGGTGATATAGTTCTATTGTATGATAACAAGTATCTAAAGCACCTCAACAAATTGCAAATGCATTGGTTGGGTCCATTCTTAGCTATAAACAATAAAAGGTCTAGAGTCATTCAACTAGCTCAATTAGATGGTGTACTAGGATAGGGTGGATGAATGGCACCTACCTGAAGCCCTTTACGCTTTCCTCTTAGTAAGATGGATATGACTCCCTTGTTAGGGGATGCATTGGGGTAGATTAACTCTGATTTAGTTATATATATATATATATATATTTTTCTTTAGGTCAAGTCTAGGGTCAATATTTTTTTTCTAATTTTGGGTTGCATCATACCACTCCACCTGGGAGTCAGTGCTTGTAAAATCATTGTCTAAGAATGACTCATGATGGAATAAGTCCAAAAACCTTAAGTCAAACAAGTGTGTTATATCATGAAAGGATTGTATCATTGTGTGCTCTCGTCGTGAACTATGGTCTACATTACACCTTAATGCATATGATAGGGTTGAGATACACAATGAAGGCAATGTGGGGAACATACTAGTTTAGGTGATGTGACTGATGGGACAATATAGTCTACCATTAATTCTTATAGTAAAAGTTTGATTCAGTGAATTTACACATATGTTGGAAAACATATTTGAAGGATTGTGTTATGTGTTGATGTGAATCCTCCACCAAAAAATAAATCAAATCACAACATCACATGTGATGCCCATTAAGGCATCCTCCTCGCCTTAAATGCATTTTGGTTATAAATATTGGCACTTAGCAACTTTTGGTTCGTTCCATTTTTATGTTTTCAACTGTTCAATTAAGGTGGTTATTTGAGCATTTTCAACCTTATGTGCCATTGGAGTGACAATCAAAGTGCACTCCAATAGATTCAACAAGGCCTTCTAGTAGTATATAAACTCCATTGTAGCCACCCAACACAAGAAATAAGTTGTATTGGATGAAGTTGTGGATATCGATGTCATACAAATCAGGGATTTAAAAGGCTAGGTAGAAACCATGAAGTTAATTGACCATGATTTTTTAGATGGTGAGATTTTTCCAAAGTTGTAGTGAGAAGTTTATTAGCAAATAGCAAGGATGACAACAAGCTAGATGAGCACCAAGTTGAGGCCATAATTTTAGGAGTTGTAAGAGTCCACACCGAGTAATGTGTTCAAGGCCCTTACCTTTGGTAATACATGAGAGGTGTCTCAGCGCATAAAGTTTTTACTCAGTCATAAACACAACAAGCACCTCTCGATGGACATGCCTTACCATTTTAATGTCTAATCCATGAGGATTTAGTGGTTCTTTCCAATATAGGTCCAGATGTCACAACAACTTTATGGGATAAGTAATGGATGAAGACGATGGTGAGGAAACACGAGATGTGAGCCAAGGCCAATTTATTCAAAATGTTGCTTCACCATGTTTGGTTGATCATAACATTGGTATTGCTTACCTTCACTATTTGGCTCGAAATATTAAGTATGGCTATGAGCTGCTTAGATTTTGTCAATAGAACTTCGATCTTGCACAGTTGGGGCACCTTCAAGGTGGGGAATTCCTTATTGGATGACGTGATATTGGAATATGATATGTTTTGTCACGATAAGCATTCGTTATTGGATGAGTGGAGAAGTATATGAACATGTCATGTAGATGTGGTTCACGGCCCATGTCGAAGATTCAAAACTAGAAGATATGGTAGGTGATGAGAAACCTTCTACTTTTGTAGAGAAGTTCCATACTTATTTGTTGTGGCCTAGGGAACACGAGGAACATTTGTGGTTGTAATTGCACTTAAAATGCTATTGAGGCAATCTCAATATTCAATAACTTATGGGACAAGTAGACCCCTTGGTAACATGGCTTGAGCATTACAAAGTGAAACTCCAAGTTGTAGAGCAAATGAAGGTTATTCATTTGATTATCCAAAACTAGTTGGACATTGTCAAGATCAAGGAAAAACCTACAAATGACCTCTAGGTTTGAATGCCAAGCTAATCTCATCATTGATCTTGAATAACCCTTCCTTTATTCCCCTTGCAACCTAGCATCCGATTTCTTAAAAATAGAGGACACATGTTTTTGACGAATCTGATGCCAAGTTGTAGGATGAATAAAGAAAGGGAAACTAAAGCATAAGGTGACAAATCTCGAGGAAGATGATTCCTCGGTTCAAGAAGAAGAAGTGGCGAAGAAGTAAATGTGGCTTTCACATGTTAAAAGGGAGCAAGTGATGGAGAGTAAAATACATGATTTGGGTAGCCAATAGTAGAAAGGATTATAGATCTATGACCCACCTAAGGGTAATGATTGTAAAATGAAAAGGTTGAGGCTTGGGGTTGGGTTGGATAGTCATGCTAGTTGTTTAGCTTCTATTAATAATTTATTTGGTTGTTACCTCTCGTGCTATGTCTCAACACTGTAATGTATGTTGTGTTTTGCAAATTAGGTTGTTGAGCTAGGATTATGATGAGAAACTAATGACGGAGTCATGTATCCATTTTAGATGGAAGAAAAGGGAATGATAACCAACTTTATAGTCTTGTTTGTATGTTCATTGTATATGGGCGATGTTTACTTCCTATTTGTTTTAACTTATGTTGCAATGAATAAAATTACTTGGGTATGATATGTTGTGTTACAATGAAAGAGTAGATGGATGCAATGCTAAGGGAATGATTGCTAGACTAGTTATGATTGCTCCCTCTGTTTGTTATGGTCTTGCATCATTTTACGTTCCGACAATGCATGTCGAGTGAGACCTTCCTTGTAAGAAGGGATTGCTATGCCAATGCTTGACTACAATGCCTTTGTTGGACAACTAAGTGTACCTTGCTCTACATTTCAAGCCAATATAACATGCTTTTATTCGATTGGGGCATACAAGGTATCAATCATAATTTAAATGTTCTCCCTAGAGGGTCCCACTATAATGTTACTCTCAACTTTGATTGATAATGTATTATTTTCAATATTTTACAACTCTACTTTCCAACTTCTAATAATTCAAATAAATTTAGAATTGACAATCTCATCATTGAGATACAATCAACCATTTGCCAATATCATCGTCATTGGTTTGCTTATTCTTATGATATTCTCTAGCAAAATCATACTTTGTCTTAGCAATAACAACATGAAAATTATCCTTGTCACATAACTAGCCTTCCTTTGTCAATGATGGGACTTTGAGATGTTTAGCATTTTTGTTAAGACTTGTCATCAGATTAATCATATTCTCTTCTAAGTGATCACATGATCTTACTAGTTTAGATAACATCCTTAGCTTATATCCCTAACATCTTCTAATCTCAACCAATTGCACATCATTATACATATTTTAGGATTGTTTAGTTGTTGCCTCCATTGTTTTGATGGTTTCCAAATATGGTCTAACATAACTATATTCAAAATAACTATCATTCTAGAGTTCTTCTTCCAACTACCTTTTAAGGGCTAATATATAGGCTCTTTTAGCTAATTCACAAGTGATTTCAAACAAAACTTATTTATTATTTAAGTTGTAAGAAACCTTTTTTATACTTCTTAATGTAGACTTGGCTAACTCATCCTTGATATTATTGTTTTCTTTAGTGGGTGGCGATGAAGTAGTAATATTAGACTCAATTGATGACTTGGGTGGTTTAGAGACAACACAAAATGGTTCAAACCACACCACAAATCATTCTTATATTATTGAATCTCATCCCTATAATATGCAATTTGGCCTTTTAGGGTTCCACTAGGGTCATTTATTTATGAGCCTTAGCTCTCATGACTATGTAGTGGATTTATTCAATGTGTTTACATCTAAAGAAGTTATGTTTACAACATATAAAGGCATGAATGACAACTCCATTTTCTTCATTCCCCTACCTCTTGATTTTGTAGAGCTCATTAGTTAAGACTTGGATTTATTATCATATTTGAAGTCATGTAAATCTAGCACCTCGCTGTCAAAAAATAGGAGGTGGTTTATTGCAAATTTTCTTCAACATTTATACTTCACTTTTTAAAGAGCTCAATCAAGAAGTTGTTTAATTCTAAATCAATTTCCTTCCCCTTTCCCTGGTCTAAGGGTGTTGAAGAAACTATAGGAATGAATATGAGGAGTAAAGACTTTTCCTTTTCAAAGACATTTATTTTCTTATTTCTTTCTCTTATGGGGAGCTCATGTTCTTGTCATATCTTGGAATTATGATGATGATGATGATCACACCCACCATATCTTGATTCATCATAAGAATTCATAATGGGTTTCGAATGAGAACTTGTTGTAACACTCATGCTTCTAGAAGTAGTTGAAAAAACACTAATTGGCCCAGTTGTTCCTTTGGTAGGCTATTTAATAGTTTTTTCCTTAGTTGTTTATTGGTGGAGGTTTAATGCCCTAAGGAACATGGGCGGTGATAAGTGTATTAACATCCAACCTTGAATCCCTTAACCAATCCAAAAGAGGGTTTGTTAGTGTAGTAGTAGCAAGTGGAGCAAATCCTAATATTCTTATTTTTGTTAGTCCCTATCTAGCAGTTAGTCGACATTGAAATTCATCATTCTTATCATTAACTTATTCATCTTCGTAACTAGGAAGGGGATTATCAGTAAATACCTTATCGTAGATTTCATCATGATTAACTCCATTTCTTAATTCCAATAGTTTTGATTGATCCTCTATGTTCCCAACTTTCTCCTTGGGAGGATGAGTTGTGAACAAATTTGAATATTTAACTCAAGTATACTATTATCAAAAAGTCTCTTTAGTTCATATTCCTAAAGGGGTTGTGTAGTTCCAAGATTAAACTCATCCAATCCATTTTCACAAACCTTCAAGTACTCAAAATTAACGATCATGTAGATCTATGTTTACACCAATTTCGATGCATGTTACGAGTTTCATTACCTTAGGTTTATTTTGACATGTAAACAAAAGATAAAAGCTATCACCAATCAACTTGAAAGTGTAATCACTCCAATATCCTAGGGAAATAAAGGATGTCTTACTCACATTACACTTTTGTTGGTGCTTCAATTCTTGGATAAAAACTTGGTTATTGATACTTAATGTATACCTTCCATGTTTATGAATCAAGGTCGTCAAAAACTTCATCCCTTTGATTAGAGGATGACAAAAGCACCATAAAACAACCTCTCTCCACCAAGGGGAGACAATATTCCCCTTTAAGCTTCCAATTATTCTGCATCCACCCCAAATGGTTTTCTTTGAAGGCAAAAGCCCCATAAATCCACATACAACCCAAATGCTTTTAGCCTCAAAACATGATTTGCAACCACATTTATTTGTACAACCATTACTAGCTTTGATGAGCTTTTGTCTAGATATCTTTACTTAAGATGTTGTGGATGGATCTCTTTTTTCCATTCATCTTGCTAAAATTAAAAAAATGTCCCTATTAGGATTCTAGCAATTTAGACTTGACATCACATCTCGTTAAAGAGGGTTGGTCTCGCCCCCTTGGAGCAATGCTCATTTTGGGTGAGAGGGACCAAAAGAGAGAGAAGCCTGGCATTTTGAATACCAATGACCTAAATTACTAGTGTGCTAACTTGTTGGGCTATAATATAAGCAAAAGTTCAACATAATGTTTAATCTAATATTATTTATTATAAAGAACGAGATTGCTTTTTTTCCTCATATTTTCAACTAAAGTTTTTAACAAGCTCATATTAAAATAATAAACTCATCGATATTGTTGCAAACCTTTAGTAGTAAGACATTTGAAACCAATCGTGATAGAAAGGGCAACTCACACTAAAGGGTTTCTAAATAAACGATAGATGGAAAAAAATATCCAAAGCCATGAATAAAATCTCAATCTCTTACTCTTGACAAAGGGTCTAGTAAGTCCTAACACATATGGTTTGTGCCCATGCCAACCATGAGATTCTCCTAGACAAAGTAACAAATGGGATGGCAACATGCATTATGCACAATGGAGAAATTGAAGAATTCAAATATATTAATTCCTTTTACTTTTGATTTTAAGATGGACATTTTTATTTTGTACTTACAACAAATAAATTGGATACATGTTTACAAATGACCATCATAGAGGAGTCTACAAATATAGTTGATTTGAAAAGTATTATCCACATCAAAAACTTTACCATTTCAAAAATAAAATTTGAAATACAAGTTTTAGTAATAATGCCATAATTTTGGTCCCCGAGGTGTAGGAAAGTCGGTGATGGAGTGTGTTGTTAAGCCACTCCGTGTTGAAAAGTCACCGGTTCGAAACCTGTGGGGACAAAAAATCCAACCATGTTAAGGGTTGGTGTGGCTCAAGCCGGGTGCGATCCCCGGGTGATTTTGACGGCTTAGATGCCCCAGTCACGGTTTCTCAGGCCATAGGTTAATCTCGATGCCACGGTTTCTCAAGCCACATTAACAAAAAAAAATAAAATAATGCCATAATTTCTTCCCCAATTTATTAATAACATTTTTAACAATTTCAGTGAACGTTCTTTAACTTGAAATTATTAAATTCACCATATCCATAAAAATTATAAACCTTGCTATTACATTGACATGTCCCATAATTTTGAAATGTCATCCCAATGCTATCCTCCTCCTACCATGGCTAGTGAATGGTATAATCCTATACATACTACGAGTCTATAAACTTACTCTTTGTATGACCCTCGATCCCATGGACTAAAATAGGATCAACGGCCCATGTTCCCCCTCTCACACCTATAATACATCAATAATAGAGCTGTTTAGGCATTCTATACAATGGCAAGGCAAAAACAGGGATTTAATTGAAGGCTACACCCGGCAGAGAAAAGCGCAAAAGCAAAGCGGAGCAAATGGAGATGGAGGTAGAGGGAGGACATGGATGTTCAAAGGTTTCAAAACGTTTGAGCGTAACCAACACCATCCAGGCCAGCTTTGGTCTTCCCGACGATCCAGACTATGTCTTCGACATTGCGGCCAGGTAGTGAATGCTCCTTCATTTTCTCATTCATACCTGATCTTCTATATCCTCAACATGGTGTTTTGATCTTTCGAGTTGATGAGAATTGAACAAGTGATCAGCTGTTGAGGAAAGGACAAAACCCCCGAAAGAAAAAAAACTGGCCATCGCCAGTCTGAGTATCCCATAGTAAATAAATACTTTGCAGTAGAATATTTGTTGTCATCATGCGATTTGAAATCACGACCACTTTGTAAGCACTAGACCGAACCTACGTATAGATGGGTATACTGTCCATGAGCCCAGTTAACATCCCAATTCATTTATAATTAGTCCATAGCTAAACATACATCATGGTTGTTTCAGCCAAGAAGCAGCAGCAAAATCACTGTTAGAAACCCATTAATATCTATGGGCGAGCTTCCTTATGAGAACCTATAGATGCTGTTTAGTTGGTTCGCTATTTGTTCACACTCAACAATGTGTCTCCTCTCACTGCGTTTGATGGAGCATCCCTTCCATGTCTTGGGATCAATAACTGGCAACTGTTGGTACATAGTTTGTAAACCCACTACTCTGAGCATTCACGATGGAGGCAGATAAATACAGGGGTTTGATCTCAAGGCAAATGATGCAGTTGTGAAAGCAATCCTTTATTCTTACAGAGGGGAATAATAAATCCAAAACTACGGAATCTTCGTTTTTAGTAGTACCGAGACGAAGTACTCCAATGTCAATGGTTTGTATCGTCGAATAGAGGAGCTAGAATTGTATGTTGTCTACGCCAATGCATAAATCTTCTTACATTACAGGACTCCAAATTCGTGGGTCATATAACACACTTTCCATTTCAGATGCAAAAGTTATGTCCATTTAAAGTTACGAGTAAAACCCCTCGAGATTTCTGGAATTTTCTCAAAATGAAGGAGAAAAAGTGCACCATAATAGAGGATAGAAGTCATTTGATGACAATGGGAACGAAGCTCATTTCATCTCTATATATGCCACTCATTTAGCCATGCTGAGGTCGGCCTGGGAAAACATTGTGAGGCAGCCTATCTGAAATTTAATGTGGGGACTTATCTTGTCAGCCCACTCTAGGTGCTTTGTACCTTTATGGGCGTGCAATAGGTGGTCTATACCTTTGTGGGTCTGGTAAATGTGATTTTTAAGTCGGACTACTTTTCTCATCAAAGTTTTTGATCTTTTTTGAGAATTTAGTCTATCGTTAAATACATTGAGTGTGCACAGAGCTAATTATATATTTATAGGAATCCTTATATTAGCCAGCCCCTGCTTTGTTCTTTCATTCTTTCTTCTTGATTTGTAGGTACATTGATCCAGACCCACCTTAGAGAGATGAAGACATGAGAGATGATGATTTCTTCCTCTGATTTTTCTCAGGAGGACCAAATGCAAGATTAAGCATGACTGTAGACTAGGGTAAGTTTTGTACTACATTCCTTATTTGATTTAATCATTAACCTGTAGTTGCTTACATTTTGATGATGAAGAGTATTATCCCTCGTGTGGGAGGCCTCATGACTTGGACCATTATCCCTGGTACGAGAGTCCAAATTTTCTTGGTTGATTATTATCCTAATACAGGAGGCCAACAAAGTACTATAGAGTCAGCAGAGGACCTGAGAAGACATGAGATGTCTTCAGGTTAGCAACACAGAAAAAGGAAAATGTCTATCCTTCAGACTTCAGAGGGAGTCACTTGACTCAGAGGGAGTCAAACTATTTGAGAAGAAGGAAGAGACAATACCTTCTCCCCTTCAGCAGTTCAGAGGGAGACAACCATTGTTCTAGTCGATCCAGTTGCTCCAGTTGATGTTCCCAGAGACATTGCGATAGGCCATAAAAGGCCTGCCTGGGATCTACAAAACTCTGCAGGAGGCAGAGGGACATGCAAATCCTCAAGGCACATCCCGAGAGAGCAAGAGACCAAAGAGATTTTCAAGCTATGTTTTAGCCATGAGCCACATCATTGATATTGAGCCTTCTTCTCATGGAGAAACAGCAGGTCAACAGGTATGGCAAGATGCTATGACAGAAGAGTATCAGTCCATCATGAAGAATGATGTGTGGGATATTGTTCCGAGACCAGAAGGGAAGTCTGTAGTGACTTTCAAGTGGATCTATAAGATCAAGCATGCAGCTAATGGAAGTGTCGAGAAGTACAAAGCAAGATTTGTAGCTAGAGGATTTTCACAGGTGGAAGGAATTGATTATGAGGAGACATTTGCTCTTGTGGCCCGATACACTTCCATCCGTACTATCATTGCACTAGTTGCATCTATGGGTTGGAAACTACATCAGATGGATGTAAAGACAACCTTTCTCAACGGTGAGATTGAGGAAGAAGTTTACATCGAGCAACCAAAAGGATTCGTGATACATGAGCAAAAATCTCATGTGTGCATGTTGAAGAAAGCCCTGTATGGACTAAAGTAGGCACCTCGTGCTTGGTACGAGAAGATGGATGGATTCCTTATGAGTTTGGGCTTCAACAAGAGTGTTGCCGATTCAAACCTATATTATCACATTGTTGGTGACGAGTGCCTGATCTTGGTCTTGTATGTGGATGATTTATTCCTCACTGGTTCAGAAAGACTTATTGCTGAATGCAAGCGTGCATTGACTTATGAATTCAAGATGAAGGATCTGGGTATGATGCACTACTTCTTGGGACTAGAAGTATGGCAGAGGACTGATGAGATTTTCCTTAGTCAAGGAAAATATACAGTGGAGATATTGAAGAAGTTCGGTATGACAGACTGCAAATCCATGCCTACACCGATGGTGATGGATCCGAAGAAAATGAACGAGGCTTCTACTGATTCAGGCGAGATTGATCCACATTTATACTGACAGCTGATTGCATCATTGATGTATCTGGTTAACAACAGATCTGATATATACTATGTGGTGAATGTACTGAGTCAGTTCATGAGTCAGCCGAGACAGACTCATTGGATAGCAGCGAAGCGTGTATTGAGATATCTACGAGGCACAGTTGGATATGGCCTGAGATATGCCTCCAGTGTAGACATGAGATTGCAAGGATATGCCGATGCAGATTGGGCAGGGAGCGCAGTGGATCAAAAGAGCACATCCAGTTGTTGTTTTACCTTGGGGTCTGCCATGGTTTCCTGGTGCAGCAGGAAATAGAGCTCTGTGGCTTTGAGTACCGCAGAAGCAAAGTATATAGCGTTGAGTGTGGCAGTTTGCGAAGCAGTGTGGCTTTGCAAGCTCATGACAGATTTATTTGATCATGAGATGGATTCTACCATTATTCATTGTGATAACCACAACTGCGTGAAGCTCTCTGAGAATCCTGTGTTTCACGATAAATCGAAACACATTGAGATAAAATATCATTATATCAGAGACATGGTGCAGAGGAAAGCAACACACGTGCAATACCTTCCTACACATGAGCAGATTGCAGATATCTTCACCAAACCGCTTGCCAGGACGAAGTTCGAGTACTTCCGTGAGAGACTTGGCCCGGTGGAGAATGCCTCCCTAGCTGAGAGGGAGTGTTGATAATTGCAGCGTCGTGAGACGTCCTCCAGGATACGTTCTCCTATGAGACTGAGTTGAGTCGACCTGAGAGGGAGCCCAATGTTGGGCATACCCACGTGATGGGGCATCGTTCTCCTTTGTGTGAGAGTTGAGTTGTTCCCAAGTGGTTGGGGCATCATTCTCCTCTGGAGAGTTGAGTCGTCCCCTAGTGGTTGGGTGTGCCCATGTGATGCGTGTATCGTTCTCCTCTGTGTGAGAATTGAGACGATGTGGTACTCCAGATGATTCTGTTGAGTATGACGTCTTTGTGGCTGAGCACAGGTGGACGTGTCCCTAGTGGTTGAGCACTAGTGGACGTGTGGATCCCTTGCTATATTGTCTAAGTGTAAGATTTGCTTGTAACCCTAATTGTGATGTAAAGGGTACAAGTCGGCCCCACCATATGTGAAAGATATTAAGGTTTATTGTAATAATTAATTATTTTATGAGTTATTGCGGTCGGCCCTGTTGTGCCAATAGACACCACTTTTGCTGTGTCCAGTCTAGTATAAATAAAGGTGATTTCCCCATTGAGGAAACACTGTCACTTGACATATCAAAATTTCAGCAAGTACACTTTTAGGGCTGAAGTGCGCACCTCTCTTGGGCGCAAGTTTCAAGGTGGTAGAGCACCCTCTTGTGTGCATTAGGGTTTTATGGTTGGGGGATCTTCTCTTGAGAATATAGCAAGGGATTGTTGGGTTTTCTTCCCTTGAGTAGAAGGGTTTCTAGGATATTTTTTGTGTTCTTGTACATGGTACTTCTTCTTGTGATCTTGGTTATTGCAACACTTAAAAATGGTGTAGCTGCATTTGTTTATGGTTCAAAATGAATAAACCTCATGCTTGAGCCTAGCATAGTGAAAATTCAACATGCACATCCAACAAGTAGGGCTTGAATGCTTAATGCTCCTCGAGAAGTCTCAAAGCTCCTCCTCCAAAGGTCTCCAAAGCTTCAATGCTACCTCCTAAGCCATGTGTTCCTTCGGGTCCACCACACCTACATGATCACCCCTCAACCCAATCATCCTCAAGTCAAGTACAAGCCTCCATGCAAACACCCAACTATCCTCAATGCCTTCCTCCAAGATGCCCAATGCTCCTCTAAGGTAAGTCGTCCTCTTAGGTAAGCAACCAACCTCCATGTGCATGCCTGAAGAAAGCCGCTCGTTGCATAGGTCTCCAATGTGAAAATTTCCAAGCCCTAGGTGACTATAGTCCTTATGATCTCAATCAAACAAGTAGATTGTTGAATCTATTTATTGTAGAAATAAATTTCAGACCATAGCACACAATAGCTAGAAATCAAATAGCAGAAGCATAAAAATCAATTTCACACAGCATAGGTAATTATTCATTCAAATAAGCTTTTCATTCATTTGAAAAATTTACAAGGAAACCTCCACAAGCTGCGAAAAAAACAACATTGCACGATTATCGAAAATCACCTTGAACCGAGCTTCTACAACCTGACTGAGAGGTACATCCCGCTGAAAAAAACCAGAAACAACGAAAAACTATTGTACATCCTGTATAACCTGTTTATACCACCTTCCAGACCTATCTGTACGACTGTACGGATCCATACGATACTGTCCGTACGGCTGTACGAACTTCCATACACCTATACGGTTCCCTGTATGGGATTGAGTGTTGCCTGGAAATGCGTCTTTCTTTGCTGCCTGCTCTCTCTCCCTCTCTCCGCCGCTCAACCTGCTCAATTGCTCAAGTGTTCTTGTGTGTCCTTAACTCTCTATCTTGACCTGTCTTTATAGTTTTAGTTGAGACCAAAACCCTAATCTATTTTTGAGATTACTCCTAGTCTAGGTCATCCATGCATGAAATACACTTTTTAGACTCAACTGCTAAAAATAAGACTTTCACTTTTTAACTAAAGTGAATTACAAAATAGAATTACTTTTTCAAAAATAGAATTACTTTTTGAAAACCACTTTTTTAAAAATATCTCGAACTAATTTATGTCCGAGCTATAATTCTCAACACTCCCTCTTAGCGAGGAAGGAATTATGCACCAATCCAAGTCTGTATCTGAATGTTTCGAACTTCCCTCTTGTTGAGGGTTTGGTAAGAATATTAGCTACTTGCAGATCCGTCGGAATACACTGGAGCTTCATTACTCCCATCTAAATCTTGTCTCATATGAAGTGATCTCTGCTCTTTGCTGAGCTAAGTGCCAAGGAAGTCTACTTTCTATTGAACTAGGACAACGTCTTTGATCTCAAGCTAAAGCAACACCCTAAGGTGGTCTTTATGTCTGCTGCACTACCTGCCCACTCTGAGTCTGTATACCCCTGCAACTTCACTTCACCATCTCCAAAATATCTTAGACCATACTCTATTATGCCTCTCAAATACTCGAGCACATGCTTTGCTGCTATTCAATGCTCTCGCCTTGGCTCCACTATGCCCCTCAAATACCCGAGCACATACCCGAGCACATGTTTTGCTGCTACCCAATGCTCCTGCCTTGGCTCCACTATGAAATTTTTCACTGCATAACAAACATGGGACTCCTTTCCACTTACTTCAAAGTCTCAAAACTGTTTTGTGTACTTGGCAACTAGAGCAAAAGTCTCCTTGTAGTCCACTCCCTCTCTTTGGGAGAACCCTCTCGCCACAAACCTCTCTTTAAACTTCTCAATGCTGCCATCTACAACATGCTTGATCTTGTAGAGCCATCTGGAACTTACAATTAACTTCCCCTCCGATCTTGGCACTATGTCCCAAACATCATTCTTCATGATGGAGGTGTACTCCTCCACCATGGCATCTTGCCATACCTGCTGGTCTGTTTCCTCCTAAAAAGTGGAAGGCTCAAAATCTAGAATGTTGCTCATCAGTGCCATATAGTCTAGAAACTTCTTTAGAGGTTGCTCTCTCTAAATGTGCTCCTAGGAGTCTCAACATGCTCCTTAGCATCCCTCAATGTCTGACTGAACCATCGAGGTCTCTTGATAGAAGTGCAAGGGGCTATTGTCTCCCCTTCTCTACCTGAAGGCTACTATACTGCTCTGGAAATCACCAGTGATCCTAGCTCAACCTTCAGAGCTTCCTGCTCCTTATCCTCTGTCACTAGGTCTAGAATCTTCTTAGACCTATGCTTGCTGCTTGGGAAAGCAACCTTGGCATGCTTGCCAAGCTTGCCAAGCTTGCACCCTCTACATACATCATGTTGCTCAACTCTGAACTCTGGAAGACCTATGACTATCTCCCTCGAGATAGGAAACGCCTTGTGATGTAGGTGCCCCATCCTCTTGTGCCACAACTTGCACAAACCGTCACTGTCATGCACCAAGGCTTGAACAGGTTCACCTTGCAAACTGTACAACTCACCTTCTCTAACCCCTATTACCTGAGCTATATCTGGGCTAGATTCCTTCGATTTGATGAGGACTTGTTGGTTCTTGAACTCCACTGGAAATCCCTTATCCCCCATAACCGAAACTAAAAGCAATTTCTTCCTAAGACCTAGTACAAACAAGACATTATCAAAATCTAAATAATTACTTGACTTGAGCTGGAAGGGAATAGTACCAACTCTTGCTATTGGGTACTTGGCATCATCACCTAACTCAACCTGTACTCCCGAGTCTTGCTTCTTCAGACTAGAAAACAATTGTCGGGTTGATGTCATATGTCGAGATGCCCCACTGTCCACATACCACGCCTTCCTCAGAATCGTGCTGGTAGAAAGGTAAGATACCAATGAGAAATCCTTCTCGAACTTGGCAACAAACTCGTTCATCTAAGTTTCTGCAGAGCCTGCTACCTACTTTTGTAGTTGCTCTCCTTTACCCTTCTTATCTGGACACTGTGATGCATAATGACCGTATTTATGACAACCAAAGCAATTGATTTTATCGAAGTCCTTTCTTGTCTGTGAGGTTGACTCCTCACTCTTTTCCTTACCCTTGTTGGGTCCTTGACCTATGCCCTTATTTGATTGACCAAATAGAGCTAGGTTCTCTTCACCATCCTCCTTGCCGGCCTTTGACTCCATTCGAGTCTCTTCTTGTATACAGTCATCCCAAATCCTCTTAAAGTCAGGAGGGTTTTCCCAAGAACAGATACCTTTGACAAATGGTTCCCATGAAACTGAGAATCCATTTAGTGCCATGTTGACTAACTTTGCATCTTCAACCTTCTCCCCAACAAGTTGATCACGAATCTGTCTTATCTTCATAAGGTAACTGATGACTTTGTCTGATTTGGTCATCACTATGGATTTGAGTTTGTTTTGCAATACCATCTTCTTGTTTACGTTCTGACTCTGGTAGAGACTTACCAAGGCATCGAACATCTCCTTCTTTGTCTTCTTCTCGGATACATGAGGGATCAAATGATCCTTTATGGCATCTAGGATCATCTGCTTGGCCTTCAGTTCCCTCTTGTTGTGAGCTATCAACTCTTGCAGATTTGTAGGTGGAGTCACAATGCTCTTGATAATATCCCAGAGATCATTCTCTTCTAGTAAGAGTGTAACCCTCACCTTCCATGATAAGAAATTCAAGGCACTATCCAATCTGCCCTCAAACCTAATGCACGTTGCTGCCATCTTTGAATCTATTGCACAAACTCCCTAATCTGAAAATAAAACTTTGAAACTCTCTCACTGTTGGTCCTTCCCTGAAGTTGATTTACCATTGCAAATCCTAAAGAATCCCAATCAGACAAATAAGCTTTGATACCATGTGAAAATTTCCAAGCCCTAGGTGACTAAAGTCCTTATGATCTCAATCAAACAATTAGATTGCTGAATTTAATATTGAAGAAATAAATTTCAGACCATAGCATTAATCACACAATGGTTGGAAATCAAATAGCGGAAGCATAAAAATTAATTTTACACAACACAGGAAATTACTCTTTCAAATCAACTTTTCATTCATTTGAAAAACTTACCAGGAAACCTCCACAAGCTGCCCAAAAAACAACACTGCATAGTTATCAAAAATCACCTTGAACTGAGTTTGTACAGCTTGATTGAGAGGTATAGCCTGCTGAAAAACTAGAAACAACAGAAAACTATTGTATAGCCTGTACGACATGTTTGTACCACTGTACGGACCTATCCATACAATACCATTTGTGCGACTGTACAAACTTCCATACACCTATACAAAACTATACAAGTCCTTGCACGGGACTGTGTGCTGCCTGGAAATGCCTCTTTCTTGTCTGCTTGCTCTCTCTGTCACTCAACCTACTCATCTGCTCAAGTGTTCTTGTGTGTTCTTAACTCTCTATATTGACCTGTCTTTATAGTTTTAGTTGATACCAAAACCCTATTCTATTTTTGAGATTACTCCTTGTCCAGGTCATGCATGCATGAAATACATTTTTTAGACTCAACTGCTAAAAATAAAACTTTCACTTTTTAACTAAAGTGAATTACAAAATAGAATTACTTTTTCAAAAATATAATTACTTTTTGAAAATTACTTTTTCGAAAATACCTCGAACTATTTTCTGTCCGAGCTATAATTCTCAACATCCAATGCTCCAAGGAAGAATGGCATACAAGCATCAAGACAAGGTCTAGCAATCCATGAACAAGCTAACTCCAATGTGTATGTCCATCACAAAACAACCGACGGTAATCAACACACCATGCATCCCACATCACATGAAACACCCCTAAGCAATCCATGAACAAGCTAACTCCAATGTGTATGTCCATCGCAAAACAACCAAGGGTAATCAACACAACATGCATCCCACATCACATGAAACACCCCTAAGCATGGTGTAAATACTTTTGGAGTACCCTCGAAAATTAATTCTCCATCTTTACGAGGAAAGTGTTTTCAACAACAGTATTTTGCTCCCTTTGCAACTTAACCAAACCTACTATTTGCAATTCTGAACTTGATGTAGTCTCGAAATCAACCACTAGCTCTGGAAAGGAATTGTCCCCCAAACATCACACTCCTCCATCAAGACATCACATGTCACCTCCTCAAAATGATTAGAAGGCCTACAAATGGAAGTATCCAATACAATATGGTTAACATATCTCCTAGGAGGTATACTCGCCCTCACTGAAGATTTGCATGCTCCTACATGCTTGTGTGCATCTTGCAATATTTGAGTAAGCCAACTCGACTTCCTATGGGTTAGCGTAGAAGATGAGGGCATATCCATCCACAATTTCACCTTGTCCATACTTGGATTGGATTATGCTCTAACATCTTAATCAATGTTTGGAACAACAAATTCCTCGCTCCTTTCAATCATAGAGGGAGATACTTGTGAACTAGAGGACTTCACAACCTCATCAAACTTCACATCTTGGCTCACCATAGGCTTCTGCTCTGTTGGAATGTAAATCTTGTAAGCTATAGAAGCCTCATTGTATTTAGAAAAACAAGATACTATCACAACATCTCGAACCTCTAAAGAATATTGACCACTTGTGAATCTGAAGGAACACAACATTGGACCATCAACCACCTGCCAAACTCTGACATCCTTCATATCAACTTCACGGGCCAAAATCTTCAAACACCATATCATGAGTTGTTTAGGACATGTTAAATCTCATAAAAAATCAGAACCCAGTTGCAGATTTAATAAAAATAAAGTACAGAACTGAACTTTAACTTAGAAATCTGAACATGTTGATTTTTCTTAACACTCTAATGCAACGGAAAATAAACACATAAAGACACGAAGTGTTCACACAAAAATACTCATCGATTTTTGGTCAAATGACGTTGAAAAAACGCAACTGTGAAACTGGTCTTCTGCTTAGTGATTTCTTTTTATTTCAGCAAAGGATATCTTTAGAAATTTTACGTCTGCTGTTACAAAAACATTCCTGAGGCAAAATATCTGCCTTCAACAAATTCACAGCCCTCACACCTCCTCTATTTGCTCACGACCTGGTTGCTGGGTGCGCCGTACGGTCTGTACGGCCCAAGTTGCGCCCAAACAGTGCTGTTACTTGCTGGCTGAGTGTGGAGTTGGCTGGCTAGATGAAATGGAGGCTGTGCAGCTTCTACCTGAGCTGCTGAATCTTCCCCTGTAGCTGAAATCTGCTCCTCTCTGCCGTCCAAGCTTCCTCACCAAGTCGATTTGTGCATAATGAGCCCAAAAACCCTATTTCTCCCTTGGCAAATCGACTTGGGCCCACCAGACATCTCAATGGCTGAGATTAGATCTGAATGGAGGGTTCAGATCGATTGCCTTCTGACTATAGGAAAAATTAGTCATAAGGCAATCGATCTGAGCCCTCCATTCAGATCTAATCTCAGCCATTGAGATGTTTGATGGGCCCAAGTCGATTTGCCAAGGGAGAAATAGGGTTTTTGGGCTCATTATGCACAAGTCAACTTGGTGAGGAGAATTAATTTTTCCTAAGTCATCTAAGCATAGAAAAGGAAAATCAAATTGGGCCCCTCTTTGTGGCCCCCCTACCAGATTTGGTGCACCTCCAAATCTAGCGAACCCTTTCCTCTCTAACTCCAATTCTAACAGGGCACCTTGCAAAGATAGTCACATCTCCATACAAGACCAAGACAAGTGGATTACATCTGTCAAAATCACAAAGATAGACTGAAAATTTAAAAGAAAATAAAATACTGAATATAACAGAGCAACCACTCTCTTTACACAAGGTAGAATAAAGAAAATTTAATTATGTTCAGATTGAAATACAATGCGACCAAAAACTTCTTACAACCCTTTTGTTTGACGTACGGATCCGTACTTCTGCGCACTGTACGGATTGGTATCTGATTGTACAGATCGAGATTTCTTCCTCCTGTTCTGTATGGCCCTAACTCTGCCTTCTTCTTCTGTTCCTGCTTTTGGTCTGATGATAATGGCCCTAACGCGAACTTTCTCCTTGTTGCATTTGTGAGCTATATTAGTTCCTAGTCGGCCATACCAGGTACAAGTAGTACAGAGTTGTACAAGCTCCTCTTCCTTACTCGCCCAACTTGCTTGACTTCCTCTCACATGAGTCCTCTCCTCTAACTTAGGTATTTTTTTGTCTTGATTTCCATTTAACTTCATCTAAGGTTCATGTGGGGCCTACCCAAACGATCCCAACCATTAGATCTTTGACTAAATCAATGGTTGGGATTTATTCTCTTGTTGAGACAACTTATGCTTTCACTTTTTGTATTTTAGAAAACTAATCCTCACTATATTTTAACACTCCCTCTTAGTGAGGAATGGGTTTTCTATAACCCCCAAATTTTCACGGAAATACTCAAACTTTCCCTTTGGCTATCCTTTAGTAAGGATGTCTGCAACTTGTTCATTAGTAGAGACGTACTAAAGCTTTACTACCCCTTTCTGTACTCTGTCCCCGATGAAGTGATATATGATTTCAATGTGTTTGGATCTATCATGAAATACTGGCTTTTCAGATAACTTAATCAACTTTGATTATCACAGTATATTGTAGTGGGATCCAATTTTGTGTCAAATAGATCTACAAGAATTTTCCGAAGCCAAATGGCCTCACGACTTGCTTGACTGCCTGCCATGTACTCGACTTCTGCTGAATTGAGGGCAACTGATCTTTATTTTGTGCTGTACCAAGAGATCATGCTTGATCCTAAACTGAAGCAGCATCCAAAGGTACTCTTACTATCAATTGTACTTCCTGCCCAATCTGAGTCAGAATAACCCACTAGTTTGACTTGGTCTCCTTGTAAATACTGAAGCTCGCATTCCATGGTACCCTTCAGGTATCTCAAGATATGTTTTCCTGCAATCCAATGTACTCTCCTGGGGTCCACCATGTGTTGACTGAGTGTGTTGATAGCAAAACATATATTAGGTCTAGTGTTAGTCAAATACATCAAGCATCCAATTAATTGTCTATAAATGGTAGGATTCACCTTCTCTGACTCAGAAGAATTTAATTTCTTGAGATTAGTAATCATGGGAGTGGTCATGGGTTTACAGTCCTCCATCCCAAATCTTTTGAGAATCTCAACTGTATACTTTCCTTGACCAAGGAAAGCTTCACCCTTTTGTTGCTGGATCTCTAGCCCAAGAAAATAGTGCATTAGGCCTAGATCTTTCATCTCAAATTCTTCAGCCAGATTTTGCTTGCAAGCTGTGATTAGAGTTTCTGCTCCTGTTAGAAAGAGGTNTAGCCAATACAATGCCAAGAGATCTCTATGCTAAAACAGAAAGTCCTCTCCAAGATATGCGCCACTCTCTCTCTCCTTTGCCGGTAACAGATCATAACTTGTCTCTCAAACTGAGCAAGTGAGTTGTGTCTAAGTGAGGCGCTGACCTCCTTTATTTATACAAGCCTGGCACGTGTGAAGTGTCTCTTCATTGGTAGGGCCGACTTCTTAAACTGGGTGGGTAAACCCACCTTTATTATATTTCTGGGTCTCTTTAATAACTGCTGGGGCCGACTTCTTATTCTGCCTATTACAATTGTCTTTTGACCAATCCACAAAAGGGGATTTGGTCCTATTACAATAACCGACACGATCAATCCACAATGGGGATTGATCCGATGAATAATATATCAATAATAATAAGAATACTCTTTGCAGTTACATTATTTCAACAACCCTTACATATTTACCTAGAGCACACCCTTTAGAAACTTCATGGTGTTCTGTGGTGAAAGAGGGCATTCCTGTCACAATCTTGCCCAGAATTTTGAGAGCTCCATATCCAAGATGGGCCACGCGCTTGTGCCATAACTCACAGTCTCTGGTGCTGTCACTGCATGTTAGGGCATAGTGAGAGTCAAACTACAATTTGTACAGCTTGTCCTTTCTTACTCCAATGGCTTGTTCAGATCCCTCACTAAAACCTTTTGGTTTAATGTATGCTCTTTGATCCTTGAAGGAGACTTCATAACCCTTGTCTTCTAGAGCTGAAATTGAGACCAGATTCTTCTTTAGTCCTAGAACATAGAAGACATCTGAAAGATAAAGGGGTTTACCGGACTCCCTCTCAAATTTTATAGTTCCAACTCCTTTTGGATGATAAGCATAATCATCGCCAAGCAAAATCTTGAATCCAAATTCCTTTTTGCTCAGATTGCTGAAGTAGTGTTTGTGACCAGTCATATGACTGGATGCTCCACTGCCTATGTACCAAACATCATTGGTTCGGGTGGAAGAAAGACATGCTATGCAGACATCTTCTGCCATTTACTTTCCTTTGGTGAGAGCTGTTCGATTTACCCTGTCTATTATACCATGAAAACTTAAAAGAAAATAAAATACTGAATATAACAGAACAACCACTCTCTTTACACAAGGCAAAATAAATAAAATTTAATTATATTCAGATCGAAATACAATGCAACCAAAAACTTCTTACAACCCTTTTGTTTGACGTACAAATCCGTACTTCTGCGCACCGTACGAACTGGTATTTGGCTGTATGGATCAGGGTTTCTTCCTCTTGTTCTGTATGGCCCTAACTCGGCCTTCTTCTTCCATTCCTGCTTCTGGTTTGATGATAATGGCCCTAACTCGGCCTTTCTCCTTGTTGCATTTGTGAGCTTTATCAGTCCCTAGTCGGTCGTACCAGGTACAAGTAGTATAGAGCCGTACAGGCTTCTCTTCCTTACTCGCTCAGCTTGCTCGACTTCCTCTCACTCGAGTCCTCTCCTCTAACTTAGGTATTTTTTTGTCTTGCTTTCACTTAACTTCATCTAAGGTTCATGTGGGCCCTACCCAAACAATCCCAACCATTAGATCTTTGACTAAATCAATGGTTGGGATTTATTCTCTCGTTGAGACAACTTATGCTTTCACTTTTTGTATTTTAGAAAACTGATACTCACTATATTTTAACATAGACAATTGCATAAATCCCATCCATTCTGAAATACCAAGCTCGTGGTACAAGGAAAAACCCAAGCAAGGTTGTTAACAACCTATAAACATCAGTGTCTCGCCCAGGCACCTTAAAACCTTCAACAATTGAAGCAACAACCTCAACAAGGTTACCTCCCTCTTTTTGAGAGAAACCTGAAGCAAAAATAACATCAAGGTCAACTCCCTTTCCCTGAGAGAAGCCAACAACCCTGCCCTTGTACTGAACAACACTCCCATCACGTGGAAATTTGGAATCAATAATTGATTCCACATGAGGTTTTGAACTTGACTCCATGACATCTTGCCCTACATGCTCTGCATATGCCTCCTCAAAATTAGAAGGCTCACCTAGCTTTCCATTGGTATGTACAAGTGCCACTAGATTAACAAGTAACTTGTAAAGGCCACCATCTTGCACACCTCTAGCAAAAGTCCTCGGACTAGCTAGACTACAATAATTGATAGTGCATTGTTGTCCTTCAAATGCAACTTTATATTGAAACCTTGTCATACAAGAAACTGAAAGTAGATTTTTCTTCAAACCAGGGACATTCAAAACATCATTCAACTCAAGAACATCACTTGATGGCATTTGGAAGGAAATGGAGCCTATTACCCACCAAGTTGTACTAGGATGGACTTGCAATTGAGCTGCCAAAGATTGAACATGGATGTGTTCAAAATCATAGTTCCGAAGTCCATCCGACCAAAATATGGTCAACTTTTCTTCTTCTTCTTCTTCTTTTCTATACCGCATTTCCATCCCCCATGGGGTATTGTAATAAGATGAGTCTAGCATGATGAATTTGTAAAAGGCTTAGCCTCCTAAGACCTAATCATGAATGCATAACTCTAGAGTGTTTTTTCACTTATTAATTATTTCTTGCTTGAATTAATTTTTAAGCGAGTTATAATTTTTGAGTTTTTTCACTAATTTCCTCCAAAGCTGGAGTATGTACTGATGGTTAGGCCTTAGCTTGGTTATCTAAGTCTAGTGTCTAATGTATATTACCATGCTAGCCATCAATATTGAGTCATATGGAAATTGCACTAAGTCCCCCTAGGATTTTTTAATGTTTTCAGTTAATAAAAAATTTCCCGCAAAACGAGATATTTTAATTGTAAATAAGTCATAAGTTAAAAAAGTGGTATTAGGAGGGGCATTATATGCCTTGGGGGCATTCGTTTTCACCCTTAGAATACCCACTTTACATAAGTACCTACTTTGTGAGTGAAATTAATGATTTTTAATCATTTAAAATAAATTTTACTCACAAAAAGTCAATAAAAGACAAATAAAAGACAAATAAAAGACAAAAAATCAGCAAAGGCTATTTTTTGGGAAACATGTCGGGGACATGTTTTGACTTAACTCACCCTCTGTTGAGTTCACTAGGTCTTGTTGGCACCCAAGTGAGAGTTGAGGTGTGAAAGTGGTTGAGTGTTTAGTGGAGTTTGGATGTGTCATCAAAGAGAGGTGCACCTCTCTTGAGGAGAGGTGGCGCATTCCAAGAGAGGGCTGTCCACCACTTGAGAGGTGGCGCCCTCTTATCTATTGCTCTTGCACAAGTGGTGACCTTTCGGAGTTGAAAGAGAGGTGGCAGCCCCACCTCTCACACTTGTCAATCCATATCTCAACAAGTGGTGCGCCCTCCTTCCTTGGGAAGTGCACCCCTCTCCCTATAAATTAAAGCTTCTCTCCCATTTCAAAGTTAGTTGGAGCTTGGGAAGAATTGCTTGTTGTATTTTGCTATTGTATCATCATTCAAGCTTGGAATAAAAGGCTTTGGAGGCTACATTGGTGTACCATTTTCATGTGTGGAATTTCTATGTCATTGTGCCAAATGTGAGGTATAATTTGCTTTTGTGCCTTTGCTTCTAATTGCTAATTTGTGGCCTTCAAGAGGAGTTGTCTCCAAGTAGGGTAAGATTAGAAGAGCTAGGTTGCTTTATAATCTTATTGCTTATTTACTTTTGATAGCTTTACATTGCATGGTCATTTCGGTTGATGCTCATGCTCTTTTAAAGTATCTTTGTAGATAGCACGATGCTTTTAACAATTTGTTTGGCAAGAAGTCTCTAAGTTTGCAGGTTCTCACACTTGAAGATGAGGTTGGGCTCGGTTACACTTGCCTCATTTTCAAGATCTTAAGGAAGACATATTCCCTCTTTGATCCATCAAGAAGACTCCATTTGCCCAAGATTCCAAGCATTTCTCTTCCTCTCTTTCTTAAAAAATCAAATATTTTTTGCGGTTACTAAGTATTGCATGCAAAGCTTTCAAATTTGAATCTTCATTTACATATCTTTTTACTTGCTTTGCATACATTTGGAAGCTAAATCCATTATACATTTAAAAGTTCATTCAATTTGGAGTTTAGATTTAGCATTAAAACTCACTTTTAGCAAGTTTTGATTTTAAATTTCTCAAGGCTAAAGTGTAGTTCAATATCAAGTACTTTTCAAGTTTATATCTAGCAAACTAAGTGCTTTATTACTTGCTGTCCCAAACAGCCAATACAACCATTGAGGGAGCTTGCCTTTTGGCATGCCTTAGTGGTCATAGATTGCTAGTTTATGTCATTTTTAACTTAGAATTTTTTCCACTACAAGTTTTGATCTTTTCCATAAGTTGTCCAAAGTGTTTTTGGGCATCTTTTGGATTTGTTTGCTTGCTGTTTTGTGCAGTTTGGTGAACAGATAGGGGGATACTCTGCTGAAATTTGACAGATTTGGACCATCTGGGACCCCCGGGATCACCTATCCTTCTTCATAAACTTCTGAAAACTTGTAAGCTTAGTGGTCTTGTTTCTATAAGAGACCACAAGCATTCCCAAAAAGATCATTGCAATCTCTTTAATAAAATCAGTGGGGCTACAAGCGCCCACTCTTCATCCCCCCTAGGGGGAACGATGTCCTTTGTGTGATTGGAAATTTTTGCATTTTGGCTTATGTTTACAATTTTCACTAACTTAAGAAGCTAAAATAAACTATAAAATTTATCACAAGCACCACAAAACATTTAGAGTAGGTTTCATTTCTTAGATTATCATACTTAGATTTCATTTTGTAGAGTAAATTTAAATTTCTAGATTAGTTTTAATTTCAACATTTTATTTTTCTGTCATTTCTATTTGGAAATAAACCATCCCCTCAGCTCCCCCTAGTATTGTTCCTGGTCCTTCCTCTGCGAGCTTAGTCTCGATCTCTGGAAGTAAGCTTCATACAGAACTGGGGCTGGTCAGTGCATAGTAGTTTAATAGGACAATCTTTTGGTTGCTATTTCTTAATTGGAATTGCAAGAGAGATTGTGTGTGAAGTCAAACGGGTCCTCTCAGGACATAGTCCTCCTCTTGTTGTACCTCCGATAGTTTCTTGAACTACTGTGTGAAGTCAGAGGGATATCCTCCCTGTTGGACATCCACATAGTTCAGCCTCCAATATAAGGGATAGCCTCTAAGAGGACAAATCTAGATTAGATTTATTTTTCTGTTATCACTCTTGCACACATATGACATAGTGCCTTGTACTCACAACAACCACTCCACCTGACAACTCTTAATAAAATTTACAAGAACACTTGCAATACTTTTCTTGAGCAACATTATCTTACTATTGGCATTGGTCTCACTACATTTACATTTTAAGCCTTTACTTCAAGCATTTCCTTTATCTTGTAGTAATTTATTGATGAATGTATCTCATTTGCTTATATAGCATTGGATGTATCTTTTGATAGTGAATGAATCATTTATTGTTAGATAGATTATTATATTGTTCTTGCTTTTAATGAACTCCTAGATTTCATTTTCATATTTAGCTTAATTCAAGCTTTAGTTATTTTTTAGGGACTATCTGCCTTGGCTTCGCTAGCAGTTGTTGAAAAGAGTAACTCATAAGGTCTTCTTCCATGTGTGGCGTCCTAGCATGGTAGAGGACAATGAAACTTAGCCAAGTTCATGAGTTAATCTCTTTCTTAGAGTTTACTTAGGAAAAAGTCACTTAAATGTGTTATATTTTAATGTTGACTTATTGAGCATTTTTTTTATAAAGTTAAAAGTGAAAATAATTTAAGTGATGGTTCTTTTAATCTTGGCCATCCATCTCATTGAGAGGATGAGGGTTGATCTGAACCCTTGATCTCTTTGGAGATAGGGTTTTCACTTTCTCATTGAGAGAGGGCGATTTTCAGGAGGAAGAAGAAGATTGCTCAAAGGTTTGCTGGAGAAAGTTTGCAGAGAGGACGAAGGATATTTTTCACAGGTGGATCGACTTCATCTTAGCAGTTGCAGAGGCTGAAACTTCATATCTGAAGAGAGTCGTTCAAGGTGACACAGGCCGCCGTATGATTTGCGCATAGGATGGTTTGCTGGGTCGAGTTTGTGTTGTTGGGTTCGATTTGGCTTGGAGAAGGCCGTACAGGTGTTGGGAAGGAAAATCGCTGGGGTTTCCTCAACCATAGTTGTAAATGGATCTGATTTGTAAGAGATTTCTATATTTTCCATAAACAAAAGAACGGGTTTTCCCATATTGGGTTTTTCCCGAGGTTATTTACCCAAAAATATTTGTGTCTCTCATGGTTGTGATTGCTGTTATCTTCTACATTATAGATCATATTTATTTCTACTGTGCATTGTTTAGTTTTGTGAAGAAACCTAGCTGTAACCTAAGAAAGACAATTTCAGAAAATTATTTAATGTGCTAAGTAAATTTCTGAGTGATATATTGTGAAGATTTTTGGTTCATCTTGCTGGGTTTTAGAAATTTCACAGGAGTTGGCCTAGATGGAGGAGTTGAGGATCAGGCGACAACACCTTGACTTGAGACTTGCCCCCAAGGACACACCTAGTGGATTGAAGATTTCTTTCACATTACCCGAGGTGTGTATAAGGCGACAACAAAGCCCAATCCTTACGCAAGATATGTAGCATCATCACCCAACTCCACTCTCATACCTCCCTCTCACTCTTGAAGCTCGTTGAAGGGTTTCCTCTTGTCATAAATCATATGTCTCGATGCCCCTTTGTCCACATACCATCCAACACTTGTTAGAGTGTTAGAAGATAAACAAGAGACCATGGAGAAGGCGATCTCAAACTAGGATGATCCCTCATCGACTCTTGCTACAATACCGACGACAACCTGTTTGGCCTTTCCCTTCTTAATCTCTAGACACTAATTGGCACAATGTCTTAGCCGGTGACAACTAAAACATTTCACTTGACTTAAATCTTTCTTACCTAGACATGAATCTTCCTTCTTACCCTTTTTGTCTCTTTTCTTGCTTCCCTTCCTCTGTCTCCCAACCAGGGCTAGGTCTTCTACTTCTTTTTTTGTTTTGAATAGGACTCCAACTTGATCTCTTACCGTACAAGGTTATCCCAAAGCTTCTCATAACTAGGTAGCTTCTCACTAGCATAAACACCATGGACAAAAGGTTTCCAAGATGGAGCATGTTCATTCAAGGCAATGGACATCAACTCCCTATCCTCCACTTTGTCCCTATGGTAGCCAATTGATCTTTCAACTCTGTGACTTTGGCCAAGTAGCTTGCCACTCTACTTGTGTTACACATGCGAATCATTGAAAGTTTGTTTCGCAAGAGCATCTATCTAGAGACAAAAGAAAAGTTGATATAAACTAAACAAAGCCTTAAACATTTCCTTAATGGTTGTATTCTCTACAAAGTGAGAGATCAAGTGATCCTTCATTGAATCATAAATGATTCTCTTTGCCTTGGCCTCCTTAACATGAGTGGCCAACTTCGTCGGATGGGTAGGTGCAGGAATCTCTTTCATGACATTCTCCCAAATCTTTGCCTCCAAAAGCATTTGTAGCCCAAACTTTCAAGGTCTGAAATTTGAAGCACCATCTAACTTGTCACACTTTCTAAGATTGAGAATATTCATCATGCGGATCTGAAGCACACCTCAAGCCAAAAATCAACAACAAATAAAGTAGAACCCTGCTAGGGTTAAAGTGCTCCTCACAAGCACCCTAGCGTTTCACACCCAATCAATTTGTATTAGGTCAAGCACCACTCCTAGGCACAATACAAATGAAATATCCAATTCCCTCTTCACCAAGAGAGAAATCTCAGTCAAGACTCAAAACAGCTCTGATACTATGTAGTTTCATGAACCAACAATTAATGTTAATTGAGAAATTTCACCTCAACCTTGAGGTTTCCCAAATCTATTTCTTGTGAGCTTTCAGCCTTAGGGCTGAATCCGAAATATGAATTTACAGCAGCAATACTTCACTTATCTTCAATCCAATTTCACAAGGCAGCCTAAGGAAATAAATACCATTTAAGTGTACTTCAACACCACAACGCTACAGCCCTTAGGGCACACTTTCCAAGTATATAGTAGATCTAATGTCTTATTACAACAAATTATAACAGCAGTAAATCATCCCTCTTATCTTCTAGATATGTGTTAAATTACTTAGCCAATTCAGCTCTAAGTTATGTCAAAATCAACATGAACAGCCAGTGCTAGAATCTATCAAATGAAGAAGATAACATAAGCTGAAATTCAAATATGCAAGTACACAATATTTGGACAGCTGGAACACTTTATATATATATATATATAAGAAATGAAGTACATATACATACCAACAACTTATCACAAGTTGGCATAAGTCAAACTCTCCAAACCCTAGTGAGGTAAACCATAAGAAAACCCTAGCCACCAACTCATGCTAGCTAGGAATCTCTCCTAACCAAAGTTGGTCACTCCTTTAAATATCCTCATGAAACTAGCACCAACACCGGCAAGTCCTTCTTCGCACCTACACTTGCATCCCACAAGTGTCTAAGGATGTCTCCCTCTCTCTCCTCCACAACGAGCAGACCAAGTTGCACTAGGGTTTCCAAATACCACAAAACTATAGTCTTCTTCTTTCATAGGAGCTACCAGATAAAGTGCTTCATTCTTCCTTGGGGTGTTCCCAGTGCTCTGTTTCATACCATAGTGTATGAGTGCTAGTGTTTTAAAAAATGGTTTGAGTCAACTCGGTTGAGTTGAATGGAGACCATATCGACTCGACCTCCTGCTTGGATCAGAGGGCTGGTCTGGTATTGAACCGGTCGAGTCAAAGCCTAGATCGGCCGGTTCGATACCAAACCGGTCCAGTTATCGCACAATCTGTAGATTGGGCAAAGCCCAATCCAATCCATGGAAGTATGACAACTATGGGAGCACCTATCCACTGTCACCTTAGATAGACAGTCCCCTCGCTTTAGTGATGATGAAATTACAACAAGGGGGGAATCCCGGGTGACCCTAGGGGGATTGCAATGAGAAAAGAGAGATGTGAGAGGATACCCCTATGGTCACGGTCAAGGAAGAGCTTTGAGGCCTGAAAGAGAGGTCTTGGAAGGTGAAATATGATTGCCAATGTTATATCCCTGCAAAGCAATGTTAGAACACCAAAACAAGACAATATATTGCAATATAAGCCTCAAAACCTAAGGGGAATCAGCAAGATAAGTTTGCTGTCCCAGAACTGCAGCATATATCACTTTTATATCAGCAATGAGTAAGTTATAACACCTGCACAATTGACCATCAAAGTCTTCAAACGATTATTGGATAATTTTTTTTTACCCAAACTGGAGAATTTGTATTTATAAAAAGGCTGCTCTGAAACAACAAGTTACATCAAGTTACACGAGGAGACAAACACCCCAGAGAAGGGAAGTCCAAAACTGAGCACAGGYTKCTCTGAACTATAGAGCCACAGAGTTKATCAYGGTGAATACAACTGTTCCAATCTAACAGACTTCTATCRTAACTTCTAAAGAATATCCCTAGACATAGCTAAAAATTGAAGTTCATACAGACTAAAATTTAAGGGGGGGACCTGGTCTGATCATTCACTTCCTCCATTTCATCATCCTCTGCTTGCTGGATGGTGGCGTTAAGGTCTGGAAGATGAGACACGCCTGGGCTAGAATTCGCTGACTCTGTATTCGTTGTTGCATTGTCTTGTGGCTCCTGGAACGATGGCTGAAAACAGATTTCCTCTAGCTGACTTCATAATGAATCCACCTCATCGTTCAAAGTTTGAACCGATTGTCGCTGGTTCACATTGAGTTCTAAAATTGAGAGGACCTGAGAGGCGAGGTTGCTCATCCTGCTCTGCAGTGTAAGGACCAAATTATGAATATCATCTAGCTCTTGTTGCAACTGCAGAACTCTGGAAATGGTTCCTTGACGACGGTTTTCCATGTTGAAATCTCCACTGCTATGTTTTTGCCACCTTTCTCGGCAAAGAGAATTCCATTGCTGAATGTAGAGAGCCCGAATGAATTTGTAGTGGGGTGTTGTCAGGATTGAGGGGTGATGCATCCCACTTTGATGGATTCGGTTGCAAGCCCAATTTGTTGCTAGATGATCAGAATCTTGGGAGCAAACATGGCTGATGGTGTTCATAGGGGTGGTGGTAGCCAAATTTGGATAACACTGCTTGAGAGAAGGAATAAGGATAGGCATTGATGCAATGAGACATAAACAGATTCGATAGGAGAAATGAAGCGAGGTACCAGAGAGGAGGAAAGGCTCATGAGAGCCAGGGAAAATGAAGGAGGACATGAGCGGCTTTGGGTACGGGTCCAGGGAGATCCAAGTGGGAGCAAGACTATATGGCAGGCACATGGGCGAGGGGACGACTAGAGAGGCAAGGCAGGGGGGCTGTGTGCCGACCTGGAGGGAAGGCAAGAAGCCAAAGGATGAGGAAAAGGAGGCAGGGCAATCAGGGTTGAGGGGGAAGATCGGAGGGGGGGGTAGCTGGTGGATAAAAAGGACCACCACGTGACTGAAAGCATGATGACCAACTTCAAAGCTTTTAAAGGTCCAAAGCTATGGGCACATGACCACTTCATAATCAAGATCTTAAGGAAAAAGACTATAGTTTGTCTTCCCATTTATAGTTAATGAACCAAATTCCCCATTTGCTCCGTTATTTGCCACTCTTCTGGCAAAGAGTTAAGTTCTCGCTTGACATGCCAAAAGGAAACTTGGCTGATTTCCTTGACGAGACTTTGGATACAAACATATATTGTTTTTAGACGAGCCTCTGAAGGAAGAAAAGACTAAATTAAATGACGAATTGTGTTTTTAGAATCTCCCACAATTGTCATGGTCTCAATGTTTTTTGCTCTAGCTATTTGCAATCCTTTTAAAAGAGCGTAGGCCTATGCTTGATTGTTGGTGGCAATGCCTATAGACCAGTGATATATTGTCTCAATTTGCCCTCTAGGGTCGTATAGCACCCCTCCCGCATATGCTGCCCCGATTATTGGATAATTAAGCCCAAAACATGTAGATAATATTCCAATACTTAAACTCAACTTTTGATGGCAAAAAAGGGCTGCGGAAAAATGTTATTAGTAATGTATTATGGCAGCTTTGTGGTTGTAGCAACTTTTTGCTATAGCAACAAGTTCTAGCCATAGAAAATCACAAGCAAAGCACTCAAATGAAAGCCCTGTTGTCGTCCTTATACACACTTGCAAACGTGGAAAAAGTCTCAATCCACTTAGTGTGTCCTTGGAGGCACAATGCCTAAGTTCAAGCCCACTGTCACCACGACTTGAACTTCTTCTGTCTAGGCTTACTCCTAGGGAAGTCAAGGGAGGCAGACCCTAGTTATTATGTGAATTATTAAATGAATTCTAGGAGTTAATTTTAGTTTGTTAAAGGTAAGGAGGAGCTAGCCTATATGGCAAGCAACAATGCAAATGCAAATTTTTAATGAAAATCAACCCTTTCCCTAAGTCAACTATGACTAGTGCCTAAGGTTGGGTAATGGGGTCGATTAAAGTTACAACAAAAGATCTAAGTACAATTATACAAGAAATAAACAATGCTATGGGATTATCAGCAATAAAGGAAGAAATTACTTTACACTTGAGATAGTTACAAGATGAAGTATACACATGAAATATGGCAAGATAACTTACAATGGCAAATTAGATAATTGCACAAAATACACAAAAGAAACTAAAGAATAGTTAGATAATGAAGAATTTCAACTTACACCCATTTACAAATGAAATAATTGAAACATGTCATGAATAAAGCTTATAATGAAAAAGAACAACCACTTAGATGATTTTGCAATTATACAAAGGAGAAGTTAGATCATATACCAATGAACATGAGATATCCACAATGAAAGATGTTGCTTGAAAAGTAAATTTACTTGAAAGTAACTTGCTTGAAATATCAAAGTAGTTGAAAAGTAAATTGCTTTAAAATATGATTGCAAAACTTGAAAGACAAATTACTTTGAAAGTGCAATCACAAATGTTGTGAATGTAGTGTGTTGGTTAATTTTAGCAAGTTTTAAGTCTCTCTTTGATTAGGGGGATTAGATGTGATAGATTGAAGCCTAGACTACGTGACTACCCCAAACTGTTATCCTCTCAACCAAAAGGAAGTGCTGGGTGCTCAATAAGCAAGGCAAACAAGGCCTTACCCTAGCTCCACAGGTCAAATCCAAAGAACTTGTGTACTCAACCCGGGGGACACCTAGTGCCGTGAGATCATCCCTGACCTAGCACCCCAAGTATCTTCCTCAAGTCTCTTTTTTGATGGTGGAAACAATAATGGTTGGATGCCTAATTACTAAACTCCCAACCTTTGCCCTTTCTTGTCACATAGGATCCACAAAGTGGCAAGGAGAGAGAATACGGGGCAAAAATGGAGCACAAAAAGATTACTTTTGCAATGATTTTAAAATTATACAAGCCTTCCGTTATTGCAAGGATGACTTATGCCAATTTCTTGCAAGGTGGGGCAAAAATAAATAATTGAAATGCTTTGTAGTTTGCTTAGAAAATGAAATTGCAACCCCACAACAATGGCACAAGTGGAGGTACAATGCCTACCGTTTTGGCCAAGGTGGGTGTAATAAAAAGAATTAAAATTACTAGAAAGCAAAAACAACCTCAACAATGGCACAAGTGGAGGCACAATGCCTACCGTTTTGACCAAGGTGGGTGTAAAAGGAAAAAGAAGAAATAAAACTACTTCTAGCCTTCACGATTTTGCAAGGATGGCTTAGGCCAATCTCTTTGCAAGGTGTGGGCAATTAATTCTAACTCTTACAATTTACAATATCAGATTTTTGATGTAAATTAAGAGAAGGCACACCCAAGAGACTCTCAAGGGTGGCTTACAACGACTTAGAAGAAGAAGAAGAAGGGGGATTTAATATCCCAACTTTAGAGTGGCTTTTGAGGGCCTTTGGGGCTCAATACCAATAGCACTTCCTCCTTGTAGCTAAAAATCTGCATAAAAAAACAACAAGGTATATTTCATAGGAAATGCTACAAAACCAAGAAACTTGTTAACTTAGTATTAACCCAAATAAACACCAATTTAAATATAAATTTCTGAATATGAAAATGAAGCTTATAATGTATATTCTAGATCATAACAATGCTTAGAAATGAAAGAAAGGAAGAGAAGAATGTTAGATAAATTTTGGAAACTTTGGATGATTGAAAATAGTGAGTTTTCCACTCTAAAACCACTCCTTCAATCTTCTAGTGATCCCCAAACAAGCTTGCCTTTGCTACACAAGGAAACAAGGAGGTGAGAGCATTCAAAAAGCTTGTAAAATACTTTGCAAACTTTATAAGAAACTACCACAAGATCAATAGCAATACTACTACCAATAGCACCCAAGCAAAATACTTTGCTTGAGTCTCCAAGTAGAACTA
>ML822807.1:99314-115533 GCA_009831015.1 Picea engelmannii
TGCTACTATTGGATGTTCTGCTGCAGATCTGATACTCTGGGGGTTTCTGGATGTGTTTCTTGAGTTTTTAGATGTGTTTGTTTAGTTTTATGTTCTTATGCGTAGCAGGCATGGCATTGTTGGATCCATAAATAACTCATTGCATTTTATTAAATAACAACAAATGCTAATACATGGAAATACTGGAAATCAATTTCATAATGCCTCAATTAGATTGTAACAGAGATAAAACTATCCCACAATACCAAGGAAGACAAGTAGAATACCGATCTATAACATGCATCAACCGATCTGCAACATGCAAGTCGAATCTACTGCATGCATGGAAGGAATGCTTCCTGCAACTGCCGGAACCAATGGAAAACTAAGATCTGATAGTTATGCTCCTCAAAATCTGATGAAATCTGTTCCCACTAGGTCACCCTCTCCCTAGACAACACATGCAATTTGGATCTGTTGCATGCAAGACGGATATAGCTCGGATCTGCTACAATAAACTCGGATCTGCTGCATGCAAGAAGGATATAGATCGGATTTGCTGCAATAAACTCGGATCTGCTTCATGCAAGAAGGATATAGCTCGGATCTGCTGCATGCAAGAAGGATATAACTCGGATCTGCTGCATGCATTCCAGAATACGCTGCCAAGATAAATCCATGCTATATATCTGATCTGAATCTGCCTGAACCTGAACCTGTAAATGAAGCGAATCCTTAAGGAAGGATCCAATCCTGTACTTTGAAGCCTAAAGAAGAATCTGGGTGATTCTTCTGATGGACTAGGGTGTGTCTCTCAACACCAAACTCTATCAATGGTGGTGGTTTCCACAAAACATCAAGAAAGTCGCCTGACTTCTCCTCTGAGGTTTAATTCTCAACTCAACTCATGCATAACCGTGAATTAGATCGACTTTTCTCCTTTATACTCCCTTCCTCATCTAATTTCCCGTTCACTTTATTAATTAAGTGACGTTTCCCTAAGTTTTGACTTACCAATCACTTAAGTCACTTAAAACACCTTTTTGCTTCTAATTTCACATTCACTTTAATTTATTAAGTGACTTTTCCTAAGTTTTATCTTAATCATTTAAGTCACTTAAAACACCTTTTTTCCTTTTTCTCATCTAATTCCACGCTCACTTTAATTAATTAAGTGACTTTTCATAAGTTTTATCTTTAATTATTCTTTTAAGTCACTTAATCACATTTTTTCCACTTTATTACTTAATGTCACTTTCAACTTAGGCTTTTCTGGTAAATGACACAAAATAATTCTTTTATTCCCTTTTTCTCCCAACTATAGTCTACGAGAATCAGTATAGGCTACTGAGTCACTCCTCCCGGAGTCATCACTTGGAAAGGGACATTACAGTCCTCCCTTCCCGAGATTGCTTGTCCTCAAGCAATGCCATCACAACTTGATGCTCCATCGACTGAGCCAAGCTGAAACTGAAAATGATACCAGGGTCCCAAACCGATCTTCGGAAAGGACCACCATGTCGCGACACCACTCTGGTAATAACCATCCGACCAATGTGCCTAGTCTGCATCCTCCTCTCCTGGGATCCCACACTGAAATACTTGTAGGGACTGAACTTACTGTCATGAATCGTGTCCTGCAAAGGTATCTCCATGAAACCCAAATATGCAAATCCACTAACGACCTCGATCCTGGGTATCTGAAAAGAAGGTCTGTCTCGCCGTTTGGAATAAGTCTCAACCTCTCTTCTATTGGTGTCCCAAAAATAAAGCAAACCAATCACTGTCACAACTCTGTCATTCATCACCAATAAATCGTCCACCAATGTGCTCTGACGCCAAGGCAGACTCTCCCCCATGTGTCCCGATGCAATGTTCGCGAAGTCCCTCCCTGTGAGAAACTCTCGGACCTACTTGTAAGTGATGAAGTCACCCGGGTCCCAAACTATCCTATATGAAGTGAAGCACCCTCTGCTCATCATATTGATCTGTACGGTGTTATCACACGAATCTACTTGTCTACCCCTGGTAAGCCAAGCGATCTTAAGCTGCTGAAACGCGACCAACTCCTCCAAGCGACCAATCCTACGCACTCCGGGAGTAAACTCTGGAGAACGCAAACTGACAATCCCATCCGTGTCAGTTGTCATCCTGTCAACAACTGCAATCCTAGGGTCCCATGCCATCCTTAGAGGGGAATCCTCATGCCAATGATGCATCCCTCCGATCACAATCGTTTGACCACCATGCTCAGACTGTGCTCTCCCCTCCTAGAATCCTCTATCATGGACCATACTCAGCCAAGGCACCTCATTGAAGTCAACGCCTGTCAATCCACGACTATCCTCGATCCTGGGTATCGTGAGGGAAAAGCAAAGCTCCACAACTCCTCTCACAATATTCCCACCATGAAGCAGACCAATCATTGCCTCAACTTAGTCAGTCATCGGCCTCATCCGAAACAATCCATCACTCGAATGTATGCCAGGATCCCACCTCAACATTGGAAGTCCACCACTCCCAATGCCTACCGATTGCTGCCGTGCCCCACCAATAACCATCGGAGTCCAAATGATCCAAATCCCCGATGTGTAATCTCTGTAGCAAATAATGCCATCTACTACTCCACTAGCTGAAATCTTTGTGAATCGATCCAAATAAGTCTGGATCTCATCCCGTGCACTCAACGCACTGATCACATAGTCCAAATGGATGAACTCTGTCACGACCAAAAGGCCCCCTATCTCATCCCACTAGCTCCAGTAATCCTCTCCTGTCCTGCTGCATACAATGAGGGCATCAAATAACAATAACAAGTGCCTTTGCCACTGCATGAAGGACTGGAAGGTGACTAGTGCATTGGTCAACCGCAAGGGCATGACCACGTACTCATGATGATACCCAGGAACAAACTTGTGAGTACCCTGCTCCTTGGCCCAATCCCGATGATATCCCAGATGAAAATCAATCATTGAGGGATACACTGCTCGCTGAGGCTGACCCATCCACTCACCGACCCTGGGTAACCTCAACTCAATGGTATACTCAATGACTCTGTCAGGAGGTCTCCCTAGAGGAAACGCTCCAAAACGGTGTTGTGCACCACCATGTGCTAATGTATAATATGGTGACATACTCCTGTTTCCGCTTGTACCGTCATGTGCCCTGTATGTGCTACTGAATCCAACACTCCACTGATGATGATTAAACCTGTACCCCCAGAGTGTGTCCATGTCCATCATCTACCTATCTACCCAATCCATGGACGCATATGCTTCCTCGCGGGTTGGTCCACAAGGAAGGTGCTCAACCATCTCTTTTGTAGCTAAACTTGGACCCTCTAATGAGCTCTCCAAAAGAAAGGGCTCCCGACCCTCGCAATGCCAAATCAGAGTGCAATCCAAACTCTTCTCAAGTACTTGCAACTCTTAATGCTCCTTGTCCGGACTCATCATAAGATGCTCCTCCCTCAAATCACGAGTGCTACTCATGCCCTTGGGTGTCACGACTGCCAAAGATGATGGAGTCTCTGCTGTTGTCTATTATCGCACAAGTTGTAGGTTGGGCAAAGCCCGACCCAACCACCAAAATGGCGACTAGGAGAGCACCTACCCTTTGTCACCTTAGGCAGGTGTTCCTGTCACTTCAGAGATGAGATAGTCACCTCAAGGGGGGAATCCCGATGACCCTAGGGGCGGATTGAGATGGAAAATGATAAGTGTAAATGGATGTCCTTAGAGGTCAATTCTAAATGGTAGAAAGAGCTTGGAAAAGAGTCTTGGGAAAGGTAAAGGGTTTCCAAATGAGTTGAGTGACCTGTCGAGAGTAAGTTACTTGCCTGAGACACAATGAAAACCAAGGATACTTGTAATATGTTAGTTGGACAAGCAAGTTAAGCTTGCTGTCCCTAATTACAGCAGTAAAATAATCAGTATATCAGCAATAACCATTAATTAAAGAATGCTTTAAGAGCTTAAATAAATCAACTTGCAAGTACAAGGGTTAGACTAGTTAAATATTATAACTTAGCATGCACTTTGACACTTAGTTAGCAGCTGTTAAGTGACTAATTCTGCAGAAAACTAACATCCCTAATGGCTGTAGAAAACGAGGTTAGATATCAGCAAATTTACCCACTAAAAGTTAGTCCTAGTTATCCCAAAAGATGCGCCTAGGTTAGTAGAGAGTTAGGGCAAAGTTAGGGGTCAATCCTAGGGTTAGTTTAGGAGTTATTAGGGGTTATAGGGTTAGGTTTTCTGCAGCCTTATGGCTGTAGAAGTTAGTTGTAACAGCTGCAAGATTTAATGGTTGAAAGGGGACGCCTCAATGAGGCAAGAGAGCCAAAGGCTCAAGGAACAACTTCCTAAAGAGACAACTTCAAAACTTGAAAATTTCACATTTACCAAGGCAACAATTTATTTCTCCAATGCAACAAGTAATGACTAGTGCCTTTAATGATTGGGTTATTGGTGTCAATCAAAGAATGAGCTAGAGGTACTACCACCTTGGGGGTGTAAATCCTCTTACTCCCCAAGGCAAGTATCTCTAGCTAGGGTTTAGGCTAAGAGTGTGTATGCACTTATACTTGTTTTAGCAAACCCTTGTTAAACCAATAAAATTTAAGCATAAAATGATAGAGGCTAAGGTGGGGGTGTATGCCCTTATACTTCCCACCTAGCTCTAGTAAAATAACCTTGTCTTGAACACAAATGATAGTACAATGCAAAAAAGCCTTACCGATTCAAGGAAAATGCTAAGATAAACCACCACAATAGCAAAGAAGAGCCTTCCAAGGATAGCGCATCACTTCCATCAACCAATAACAAAGAATATAGCCATACACAAGAGCACAAGAGAGAAACTAGCCAAAGATAACGAAAATTTCAGTCCAGTACTTCTCACAATGGGAGAATTATGATTCAAAATGAGATCTTATAATCTCTATTTATACAAAATGTCACTAACCTAGTTTGCCCACATAATTTTAGGGTAAACCACAAGATTAGGGGTCAACAACCCTAATCTTGCCCCTTTACACAAATAACATTAAACCAAAGTTGCAAAAATCGTATCGGCGAAAAAATTGATGAGGGGTCCAGATAACATCGTTTCAGATTTATCGTGAAAACATCGACAAACTTAAAAAAATACAAAAATATTCATTTTTAAATTTGTTTTGAAACATTTAAAGCAACAATAGCATCAAATAGACAGATTGCCACATGGATATGGAAAGAAAACTGATATATAAGATATATAAGATGTCTAGTGATACATCACACATAAAAAGTGAATCATGTCTTGAATTCTGATTCCCGAGTCATTAAAAAATATAATAAATGTATCTCATGATCGTCATCATGACTCATGAGTCATCTACAATGAAATCAAGTAAATAAACTATTGATTCCCTCTACCCCTTTTACGGGCAAAGGTAATCGCTGCAAAAAGTGCTTTCCTCTAGAACTAGGGGTAGGTGCCCTTGAGGCCTATGCGCCTCGTACTGGAGTCGAACGTCCTCTAGAAGAACTAGAAGACCCTCGAGACTGATGTCCTCTAGAAGAAGGTAGAGGAGGTAGACTGCTAGTGCTACCACTGGGTCTATCTCTCTCTGACTGTGACTGTGGCTCTGTTGGTGGCACACTCGCAGACTTGGCATGAAACTGAATATCCTCTGGAACATCCTGATCCAACTCTTCAGAGATATCATGATCATCATCACTATCCTCCTCTAGCCAATCAAGGGCGGTCTCAATAACAGGTTCCTCGACTTCCACCCTCCATGCAACAGTGGTGTGAATCCCATCCAATGAAATGGCCTTCGCATCAGGTTTTTTCTCAAGCTGCTGCACCCACAACCTAAGATTGTAGTAGACATAGACCAAATCATTAAGGCGTGGGGTATCCAACCTGTAGGAGGATCATAAATTAATTTATTAGAATGTAAAGGGGCATAAAATTTAAATGACAATTTGATAATTTATAATTTTATAATGATTTTAAAATTTAATTTGAAATTCTCTAACTTGTTGCGCTTTTTGGTGTGTATTTTTTCAAATACACTCCAGTTGTGCTCACAACCAAAAGAGCTACATGTCTGGCTAAGCACCCGAATTGCCATCTTTTGTAGAATAGGTACCTTTGCGCCATAGTTTTCCCACCAAGTATCTACAACGAATTAGAGAAACATAAGAGAAGACAATGATTTAGTTTAAAGCAAAGAAACAACTTAAGAAGATTAATGATTAATTTGATAAATTGAAATTTGAAAAATGAATTTTCAAACTTTAAAGTTAAAACAAGGTGAAACTTACTTGGCATTATGTTCTTCTTGTCATTTATGGCCATGTCAAACCCAAATAAGCCAATGGACCTCTTATGGAGTTCCAACTCTTGGGAAAGATCTAATCGGTCAGCTGCACTTGGCACCATCCTCTAGACACACTCAAAGAAGCCAGACATAACCTCTGAATCAAACCTGAAGCCATATGTGTAAGAGAATGCAGGGTTGAGGTATAACCTTGCAACATCAATGGGGTGATGGAGTGTGTTGTTCCATTGGTCATCAATCACCCTCCATATCATTTCTTTTCTCTCCTGCCTTTGATCCCTCTTGTCCTCATAATATGCACAAATGGACTCTTTGGCCCTATCCATGGCCTCATATAGGTAGCCCATTGTGGGCTTGTCCCCGTCGACCAAGCGAAGAACCTTTACCAAAGGTTCACTGATGGTGCACACCTCCTTCACCGCATCCCAAAAGCTATCCTGGTATGCAACTAGCCTCATAATGGCTTGCCCCTCTTGTTTATTGCTAAATGATAAAGCACGCCACTCAGGTGAAAGGAACATTGCTTGCAATTCCCACCTAGAATTGAAGAGAGACTGAAGAGAAATAAAACTAGTGGCAAAGCGTGTGATGGTAGGACACACCAACTCTTTGTCACCTGTGAATTTTCTCATCAAGCTAAGTACAGAAGCATGATTGTATATAAATTTTGTGATGCTCCTCACTGAATCAATGGCATCCTCGATCCAATCAATCTTTCCCATATCCTCTAACAACAAGTCAAGGCAATGAACGACACAAGGAGTCCAAAACAGTGTAGGATACCTAGACATAAGCATCCTACCAACAACCACATAATTTGCAACATTGCCCGTTATGACTTGGACAACATGTTGCGGACCTACCTCTTGGATGAACCCATCCAACAAGTCACAAAGTAATGCCGCATCCTTGACATGTGCAAATGCATCCACATATTTCATAAACATTGTCCCCCTGGGACAGTGAACCAAGAAATTGAGAAGGGTCCTATCCTTCCCATCAGTCCAACCATCTGACATCACCGTTCATCTTGTGAACTCCCATGAATCTCGAAGCCCCTGCAACCTCCGAGTGTAATCAGCCTTTTCATTTTGAAGGATGGGCCCTCTCAACTCCTCATAAGTGGGGGGCTTATACCCCGGGCCAACAATACCAACAACCTCAAACATGGACACATAGAATGGGTTTTTGGCAAAATTGAATGGAATATCACTCCATAGAAGGCATCTACCCACAATTTTGTCTGCTTCTTCTTTCTCTTTTATTTTCAACATGGACCTGATAGATGGTTGTGCACCGGGTGTGGATCTTGGCACAAAAAATGGTGATGTTGCTGTAGGCATTACAAACTATGAGGAGTGGATCTCACTAGACCCCACTCCCACTGCCCCAAGAGTGTGTGTGCTTGACTTGGATTTTGAAGCCATTTCTTTTTTCTTGGCTTCTGTGTACTTTTTGTTTTCTGCATATTCTTCAAGTGCTTTTGTGGCCTTCACAATGAGTTCTGGGCTTTAATTAGGATAAATACCCACCTCATGCCCTGGAATTTTCGCAAGGTGGTATTTTAGCCTTTATACCCCACCAATCATTTTTTCCCACATAGATTGCATGAGAGAATTTGTCAATTCCCTAGATTAACAGGCTCACCATACTCCCAGAATGGATCCAATGACTTTGGCATCTTTAATATGGAAAAATATGAACCCAGGGCAAAAACAAAAATTGTTTTTTAGCATGTGTTATTGATGAAAAAATGAAAATAAAAAAAACAGAGATAAACAATGATGTATCTAGCATTCAAACTTGGTTTTGAACCCGAAAAACACGATTTTTTTTTTATCTAATTTACATTGACTTAGGGCAAGAAAGTCCCCAAAACGTTTTTGGGCATACATGGCAAGAAAGAAAATCACATAATAGTGGCAAAAAATGGTTTTTGATCCATCAAAAATCTATTTTGAAGATGTAAAACACATTGCCACTGAAAACCTATTAAAATCTATGGTGGAAAAATGAGAAATAATGGGCAAATTTTTTTACTTACCTCCAAATGCAAAAACTGTGAAGTGGACTGAAAATTCCAATGCGAAATCCACAAATATGACCCTTGAATCCACAAAATCCCAATGGCAAACTCTTCCTTGGATGGTTGGATTTCTTGGCTCTCCTCCTTGGCTAAATGTCAAATAAAACCCCAAAAAACCGTGGCGATAACTTAAACCGGCGCACTTTTCCAGCATGCGATTTTTCCCTGTCAACTCACGCTTTTTTAAAAACAAATCGTGATTTTTTCATAAAAAATTGCCAAAAAATCGGCCTAATTTTTTCGACGATTTTTTTCAGATTTCTCGTTTTCTTCTTCGAATCGCAATTTATCCGATTTTTTGGCGATTTTTGCAACTTTGCATTAAACAATTCATCTTTAAATTCTACTTTTTGCACAAATGAAAACCCTAAGAGTGACGTCACCCCTTTAGGAAGGACGTTTTGGAACTTTTAGGTTAAACGTTGAGTTGGAGATGATAGGGTTCGGGCTTCAAAGGTCATGTGTCTCCAATCCAACCTTCTACTTCACGATCCAAGGGTTCCTTCCTTCAAAACGTGCCATGTGTAGTCATCACCACCTCAAGCCACTCAAGCATGACGTCAAGCCTCCAAAAGATGAGGTTTTGCCTCTCCTAGGCAAAATGTTTGGCATGCAAGGGCTAGGTCATGTCGTCCAAGGTGTCCTCTAGGCCTCCGAAGGTATATCTCTCTCATCCGGCATGCGGGCCCTTGGCATCCAACTTGTGGGCTTCAAGCCCCATGGAAGCCCAAGCTAGGCTTGTTCCTCCAAAACTGTCCACCAACTAGGTCCTACAAAGACAAAAAAGCACGCCTTCCAAGGATCTCAAGTCAAAATATCATGATGAGTAAATCAAGTCAATAAATGAACCACCTAAGCATGTGCATCAAAGATTACCCTGTCAAACAAGTAAGTGCTCAAAAACATTATGCGACTTGCCAAGCTTGGATATGGGAGGGTTGATGAGGTGTCCTATCGGGTAGATCTCTCCTAGGTCAAGGAGTGTTTCCCAAGTGATCCCTCTCTAAGCCATGTAAAGTGGATGAAGTGGTTAAGGATCAAGACTCAATGGGCATGGGGTTCATGACATACAAGGGGTTGTAGTGTCTCATTCATGGGTGCCTTTGTAGAGAGTGTGTGGCACCTTCATTTGCAATGCACTTTTTCCAAACCCATTCTCTTACTATTTTTTGTTTCTTTCATGTTTTAAAAGACGAGTTGAAGGCCACTGTCTTGGCGTGGTGTCCAGATAATGACAATGTCACTCACAAATACCTTGCGGAAATGAAAAGGCTGGCTCATGATGAGACCCCCTCTTTCCCAGCCATGCAACTGAGAGCCATTACCCTGACTTGGTGACCAGATGATGGTAATGTCATACCACTAGATACCCATGATCATGATAGGTTGGCTCGTGATGAGACCTCCTATCCTCCAACTAACCCCCTAAGCATTCATAATCATTTGTTCTTGTGGGTTCCCCTTTTCTTACAAAGAAGTGTTTCATTGCTTTCTTGGGGGATCCCTGGGCGAAGCATCTGGAAGGTTTATATATAGGCTTTTATCTTTTTAACCAACAACAATCCCTCTGGGCCTTCAGCTCCTTCTCCCCATAGAATGAGGGATAACCCCTTCTTGGGTCAATACACCTTAAAATCCCAAGAGACAAGGAGATGGGGGGGTTTAAGTGATGGAATGTGGTAAGTATGGCTGGGAACGGTATGATGGCTCTTCAAGGGAGTTCCTAGTAGCAAACCCATTCCCAAGGAAGACCACTTACTAGGGCACAATATCAACCACCAAGGTGAAACGAGGCAAAATGCATAATGTTGAAGCATATATCATGAAATCTAAAGCTGTCTAAGATACAACATACTCAAAATGCCTCAAATATTGAAATGACAGTCACCATAATATCTGACTTATACCTCATGGAGCAAGGCCCATTACCTTCCGGGAGCTAGCGGGTGTGGTGGATGCCATCCTGAAAATCCCGACCTCTATGGTGGTGAGAAGGGTCTCCATCTGTGCAAATGGACATTGCTGGTCATTAGTCTCTCGACACTCCATATCTACAACCTGGGGGCCTCGAGACATATTCTCCTTAGTTATCCCACAAAATGGGGATAACACTGTCAATGATGACGAGCGTGCCAAACTTAATTGGTAGCAAAGTTCCTCATCAACACCAATTGACTTACTAGATGATACCATGCAATGATGTGATTCATGTGGACTGTCATCCTCATACACAATTTTTGATTTGTTTTCATCCACCAAATCAACCCCTTCTTTGTCATCCTCCACGTATGGCTCCTGAGAAGAAAGATCAATATCAAACGATAATTTTTCAAATACCTGGTCTTTGTCATATTTAGGTACAATCATCCTTTCATCACCATAAGTATCATAGATAGAATAAGGTGCTGAATCCTCATTATACTTAGGTGCTAGCACACCCTCATCATCGTGAGAATCACTACTAAGGTATGATGTGGAATCCTCAACATCGGTTGATTGGGACACTTCACCATATGTGCCATCAACCTTTTTCCTTGGCACCTTCACCTTCTTGTCCAGTGATACTTGGGGTTCATACCACTCAGGATGTTTGATGGTGCAAAAATCCTTGAATGACATGTTTCCTGATACTTCCTCCAACAATCTGCAAACTCCTCATCATGTCCTTTCTGTCCTGTTTGTTGCCTCTTTGAACCACTAGCTCCATTGATCCGTGCATTGTTTTGTAGGCTTGCCATAGCCTGCATCAACTATTGTCGCTCCTGTTCAAGAATATTACAAATACTCCTCACGCTGTACTCCATATCTGATTTGAACTTTTTCTCTCTACTACTGCAACTTAAGGTATAAGTGCAAGTTATCACCACTGAAATTTAATGGAAACAATTTGAAATAACTCCTCACTAATTTTCCCCTTAGGCTAGCAGGAAAACAACTCTAATACCACTGAAATATCCCTGATCCTTGGATCTAGATATTTACTGCTACTATTGGATGTTCTCTTGCAGATCTGATACACTAGGGGTTTCTGGATGCGTTTCTTGGTTTTTTAGATGTGTTTGTTTAGTTTTATGTTCTCATGCATAACATGCATGGCATTGTTGGATCCACAAATAACTCATTGCATTTTATTAAATAACAACAAATGCTAATACATGGAAATACTGGAAATCAATCTCAGAATGCCTCAATTAGATTGTAACAGAGATAAAACTATCCTACATACCAAGGAAGACAAGTAGAATACCGATCTATAACATGCATCGACCAATCTGCAACATGCAAGTCGAATCTACTGCATGCATGGAAGGACTGTTGCCTGCAACTGCCAGAACCAATGTAAAACTGATATCATATAGTTATGCTCCTCGGAATCTGATGAAATCTGTTCCCACTAGGTCTCCCTCTCTCTAGACAACACACACAATTCTGATCTGCTACATGCAAGATGGGTATAGCTCGGATCTGCTACAATAAGCTCGGATTTGTTGCATGCAAGAAGAATATAGCTCGGATCTGCTGCAATAAGCTCAGATCTGCTGCATGCAAGAAAGATATAGCTCAAATCTGCTGCAATAAGCTCAGATTTGCTGCATGCAAGAAGGATATAGTATGGATCTGTTGCATGCAAGAAGGATATAGCTCGGATTTGCTGCATGCAAGAAGGATGTATCTCGGATCTGTTGCAATAAGTTCGGATCTGCAGCATGCACTCCAGAATATGCTGCCAAGATAAATCCAGGCTATATCTCTGGTCTGAATTTGCCTGAACCTGAACCTGTAAATGAAATGAATCTTTAAGGAAGGATCCAATCCTATACTCTGAAGCCTAAAGAAGAATTTGGGTGATTCTTCCGATGGACTAGGGTGTGTCTCTCAACACCAAAATCTATCAATGGTGGTGGTTTCCTCCAGAAATTCACAAAACACAAAGAAAGTCGCCTGACTTCTCCTCTAAGGTCTAATTCTCAACTCAACTCATGCATAATCGTGAATTAGATCGACTTTTCTCCTTTATATTCCCTTCCTCATCTAATTTCCCGTTCACTTTATTAATTAAGTGACTTTTCCCTAAGTTTTGACTTACCAATCACTTAAGTCACTTAAAACACCTTTTTGCTTTTAATTTCACATTCACTTTAATTTATTGAGTGACTTTTCCTAAGTTTTAACTTAATAATCATTTAAGTCGTTTAAAACACCTTTTCCCCTTTTTCTCATCTAATTCCACGTTCACTTTAATTAATTAACTAACTTTTCTTAAGTTTTATCTTTAATTATTCTTTTAAGTCACTTAATCACCTTTTTTCCACTTTACTATTTAATGTCACTCTCAACTTAGGCTTTTCTGGTAAATGACACTAAATAATTATTTTATTCCCTTTTTCTCCCAACTATAGCGTACGAGAATCAATATAGGCTACTGAGTCGCTCCTCCTGGAGTCATCACTTGGAAAGAGACACTACATAGAACCTTTTCTTACTACGCTATTAGAAGGCGCACTCCTTTGCACCAAGAACCAAAATACGCAAAGTTACCAAGCTATTACATACTTGGTTGGAAAGCGAATTTACCCTTTAAGTAGGTGAAATTAGGTACAATTTCTTTCAAGTGAGGAGAAGATGGTTTGATGGAGACATTGATTAAGAGCTCTCAAAAGCTTACCTGCGCACATGGGCCATTGTAGTTTAAGCTCTTGTCTATTTTTAACATCCTCATGTGAGGAATGTTGTATTGGAAGGCTAAGTCTATTCTAGGAGTTGAAGGTGTTTTATCTCCAAAGCTTTTCCTTTAAGGTTATTTCTACCTTTGGGATAATTTTTATCCTTGGTGTTAATTAATGGCACCACTTTGTACTATAGATATGTACTCTTATGTAATACCAAGACAATGTACAATGTATGTACATGTTAGGGTCCTAACCCACACATAGGTAGAACAATATATTCAGATGTAATAAAGGTCAATATTAATAAGGCCTTTCAATAAAATAGAATAAGGCGGATGTAAGAAGACCTAATAGAAGCTTTCGCTTCTAGAAGGATCTTCTTCTAGATGCTTCTTTTTAGTATAAATAGGAGTCGAGGGTATGAGAACCCTAGCTTGGATATTATTGTAATAGAGCTTTGCTCAACTGGAGGTTGCCCCCTCAAAGAGGCCCGTGAACATTGCTTTCAGATTCAAAGTGCTATTTCTGTTGTTATTCTTATATCATTTCAGTGTTATTGTGGTGAATGTTCTGGTTATATTGCTGTTATTCTGCCATTACTAGCATTTTATTTCAGTTTTGCATACATTTTATATCTGGTATATTACAAGTGGTATCAGAGCACTTTCCTCGGTAGAAAGTGTGGGTTAAATTTTTTTTCAGGGTAGAGACGTATTCTGGCGTCTTTAAGCCACAAAGATCTATCGTTATGCGCATAAACCCGCGGTTGAGGGATTCATACACGTAGGAAATACAAGTGGTACTTAAGCGCACATCTGTTGGCCACCCTTGTAACCCCTGTTGGTACTCCTTCGAGTGGTAGCGCATCAGACATCGCCTGTGTACGAATCGACCTAGATTACCTGAAGCCCTCTTTAGATAAACCGATCGACCGCCCGACTGCTATAGTGTCACCGAGAACAACACTCAGGAAGATACTCTCTAGTACCTGGGTAGTCGGGTAGTACGGCTAAGGGCACGGTCTATCCTCCTTAGTTAGTGCATTGAGATATTGAGCCGAGTACTACTGTTGGACCCCGCACGTATATCAGAGAGCTATAGCATAGGGCAAACCCTTGAATACCTAACCCTTGGGGGACAGAAACATAAACAAATTAAAACATACAAGATCTATTGTCGCGCAACTGTGTTCGGGTTGCCAAGTAAATACACATTTCTTTCTGGTTAAGCATTTGGGCATTTCCTCTTTGCAGTATTCTTCAGACCGGAGTATAACTCTGTTAAAAAAAAAAAAAGTCGTGAAATTTTTTCACCATTATTTGAGCCCTATTCCATTGGATTCATCTCTTCGCCCTTATCACATTCATCCATATCATTTTTTCGGCCAATTTTTTTTACCCCGCCTGCCCCTTTTCAGTTTCCTCATCCTCATGGCCCATACACGTAGCCAAGACTTGGAAACTCGCTTCAACACCTTGCAATCTGGTCTCATTGAGACCCAACAGGAAGTGAAACAACTCAGTGCCAATGTTGCCGCCATCAATACAACCATTCAGTGCTCAATGGGGGAAATCAAACAAGACCTCACCACCCAGCTTGAATCAGTCTTTTTGGCACTCTGCACCAAACTGCATATCCCTACAGATAACCCTTCCTCTTCCTCACCTCCACATACTGAAGGTGACCATTCCTCTCATTCCCATACCTTGCAGAACCATCACTTTCAACGTGACCTACGCCTTCCGCGGGTGGATGTGACCAAATTTGATGGCTCAGACCCCACTGGTTGGGTAACCCAAATGGAACATTACTTCTCTTTATACAGCATTACAGATGACTTGGCCAAACTCCGGTATGGTGTTCTCCATCTAGATGAGGAACGTTGGCAATGGTGGCAATAGAGAAAAACTTCTCGTCAAGGGTATATTGCTTGGACACACTTTGTGGCAGAGCTTTATGAACGCTTTGACACTGACACCAACCATTTGGGCTGTTTGACAAAGCTGAAACAATTAGGAACAGTGGAAGACTTTATAGTTGCCTTTGAGCGCCTGGCTTTTAGAACAGAGTGCATGTCTGATGCCTTTTTCCGAGAGTGTTTTATCAGCGGCCTCAAGGATGAAATTCGGGCCCATGTCCTCATGGCTCAGCCTGAGAGTTGGGTGGAGGCTACCAAAAGAGCTAAAGAAGCACAATAGGTTGCATCTGCTCAAAACTGCAAACCCTCCTTTATCCCTCGCCCTAAACTAGTAAATCCCACTACTCCCTCTGCTCCACTAAAGATCCAAAAATTGATCAGGGCTGAAATGGTTGAACGCCAACTCAAAGGCCTTTGTTATAACTGTGATGACAAATATTTCCTGGGCCACAAGTGTAAAGAACAAAAGCTTTTTATGGCCATCTCCGAGGAGATTTCAGAAGAAGATGAAGAAACTCCCTCTGTGTCTGAGTCACTTGAATCCATTGACATAACCCCTCCCTCAGACCCTCCCGAAGTAGAACTGGTCATTTCCCTCAATGCTCTCACTGACTTCTCCGCTCCCCAAACCCTCAAGCTAATCAGTTACATCAAGCATTGGAAGGTCATCATTCTGGTTGATAGTGGCAGCACCCATAATTTTATTCATTGCCACATTGCCCAAGAAACTCATTGCTACATCCATGCCGTCAATAATTTCCAAATCATGATTGCCAATGGTGGTTCCATGAAATGTGGAGGGCATTGTGAAAATGTGTGTCTCCAAATTGGTGACTACCACCTGAAATCCCATATGTTTGTTATCGACATGGGAGGTTGTGACATTATGTTGGGTGCAGACTGGCTAAGGACTTTGGGTCCCATTCTCATGGATTTTAAAGACTTAACCATGGAATTCGACCAGGCGGGTCACCAATATAAGTTCCAAGGCATCACCGCCGGTTCACCTGAGATCATTAGTTCCCATCGCATGGAAAAGCTGCTAAAAAAGGGTCATTCTGGTGTTATCGCCCAACTCCATGCCATACAAGCAATAGAGACACCCTCGGTACCGCAAGACCTCCAAGCCATCATTTCTAAACATCAATTGGTCTTTTCCACTCCCCAAGGCCTCCCTCCTTCCCCTGGTGTTCATGATCATTCCATTCCCCTTGTACCCAGAAGCCTTCCTCCCA
>ML822807.1:138277-151272 GCA_009831015.1 Picea engelmannii
TGATTTGAAGAATCCATAATATGTGAACAAAACCCTATAACAACTTGTCCGCACATGAGCTGTCACTTCAAAAGTAAATATAGAACACACCACTTCCCCTAATGTTAATCGGGAATCTAGTGAAATATTAAGAAATGCAATTGGAAAACACCTCTAGCCTAAATCCCACATATGAGAATTAAAATGGATAAGACATGGTTATAGGTAAATGATAAGGGGTTAAAAAGAAGGAAAAGAAGATGTCAAATGATGGTAATTTTGTGACTCATCATCTCCCCCAAACTGAATATGTTGCATGTCCTCATGCAACCCTCTACCTCTATATCGATTAAACTGTAAGGACGCATATTGAATGATGCTTCCTTTTTCAATTCATACCAATCAAATTTGCTCGAGGTAATGGCTCCCCTCCGAAGCATAGATCAAGTCACGAGGTCTCCTTCAAATTTGCACAAGAAAATAGGGTAAGTGAACACAAGACTATAATGTTTCCTTTGTTGTCAATTAGGTATGCTTGTCAATTTCTAAACATTAGTCTCCATGAGGTCTCCTTCAAATTTGCACAAGAAAATAGGGTAAGTGAACACAGGACTATAAAGTATTGTGCTGGTTTATGTTGCCATGGACCACCCTACAAGAGGCAATTTGTATCAACTTGATGGATCTGCAGCAACTAATAAATGACCTATTTCTCAACACAACATGCGAGAAAAAGGTCTGAAACATGGGTGTTCTAATCTTTGTAGTTGTGGTTGCCAATGAAGAGGTTGGTAACATAATTGATCCATGAATACTCCATTGGCATTATATGTAGTGCACAACATTTATATGAACTATGAATTTCACAACCCAACAAGTGCCTTTGTAAAATGTACACAACATGTAAGAAATGATTTGCAATCCTCATACCATATGTAATATATCCTCCAATGAGTCTCAGCTTGATTTTTGCTTGTTGGTTCTTTGTGGGGTAGCATGTTCATTTCCTTGACTTATCCATATCAGTTACTTCTTTTTCTGTTGTTGCTTCTTGTGGGGCAACAACAATGTCTTTTTCTGCTCCTGCTGCTGGTTCTTGTGTGACAACAACAAGACCCTGTATTGCTGGTTCTCGTGGAGAAACAATAAGGTTTCTTGATGTTGGTTCATGTGTAGCAACATTGATGCTTGATGTAGCAACAATAATGTCCTTCCTTGAACAACTTTTAGTCCTTCTTAGTTTGGGACATTTAGGGAGGTGCTGGAATGGATTTAAATTGTGGAAGTGGAGTAAGATGATGTCATGGTTTAGACAGAGTGGTGAAGGTTTTTAGATTGAACAACGATAGGGATGGTATGGGCATGACAAATGCTGACAAAGGTGATGGTATCCCCCTCCTAAACTGAAAATTTTTTTCGTACTTGGAAAAATAGAAAATGGTAAGGAAGTAGGGCGGAAAAGGAAAGAGGCTTAAGTGGTTTTCCAAATACAAATCTAGAGTATTCAATGAATATGATAAACAAAGAGAAAGAAGAAGCGTATCTGCACCTACCTAAGAAGTCCACGAACTTTGCAACAAGTGTATGATTTTCTATAGCAGGTTCTTCACATGTTCCCATGGAAAGGATCAACATCTTTGAGAATCTGTACCAAGGACTATCAACAAAATTTCCTCCTTGTTTTGAGATATCTTCATGAAGCTTTGAGGAAAGACCATTTCTGCAACAACTTTTTCTGCTACAGGTTCTTGTGGGATGACAATCTCTTCCTCTTGGAGAATTCCTTCAACTGATTTCTTTACTGTTGGTTCTTGTGTGGCAACAGTAGGGCTTTCTGAGGCTGGTTCTTGTGTGGCAACCTCAGGGTTGGTATATGTTGGTTCTTGTGTGACAACACCTATTTCTTTAGCAATCTTGTGGTTGGTTCTTGTGTGACAACCACAAGGATAGTAGGTGTTGGTTCGTGTGTGACAACACCTATTTAGTTGGTTCTTGTGTGTCAACCACAAGGATTATTGGTATTGGTTCTTGTGTAGTAGTAACAATATTGTCCTTAGAATTTTGTTATTTTTGCTGCTTCTGTAGCAAGAGTGGATCTGTGAAGTACCACTAAGGATGAAAACATACTGCAATATTCATAGCACACGGTTAAATGTTTGAGAATGAAGGAGGTGTGCTAGACAAGGTTAGTAGCAGGCAAATAGCGAAAAAAACCTATGTTGGATTGGTAGCAGTAGGCTCCATTTATTCAACAACTATTGAAACTAGAAAGGTAGCTTGGCATTGTAAGTGAGCCAAATTACTTTATTAGGTGGGTCGGGAGTGGGTGCTAGGCAGGAAGTTATGGAGGTCTTGCAGATGAAGGAAGTAGGTTGAAGTTGTGATGTGATAGCAGTGGTTACATGAATGATATTCTAAGGAAATTGTTAGCTTTCAAAGTTAACCACATAGGCAAATAAAACTTTATTAACTTCAGCAGGCAATTAGCTTTGAGTTGGGAAGAAGAAAATGGATGGGCATACCGTGGCGCTTTAGGTCTTCTTTGAAGGGGTCTTGTGCAAGAATGGCATTAGTGATGTAGCAATGGAACTTGACTTCTATATCACTAGTTTTCAGTTTGAAAATCAATTCTTCAATTGACTTGTTCTCCGTCCATCTGAAAAGTCTTAATGTTGGTGTTGGTCAATAGTTGGAACAATTCTGTAGCAAGATCCTAGGAGCTTGAACTTTAGACATAGCTCGTTCAAGTACTCAACATTACATGATAGCGCACTTGTTTTCATGTCTTGGTGACATGCCCATTTCATGAAAGTTTGTCTTTGAAAACTACTCATTCGTGGATTGACCTCCTTGATCCTTCTTTGACCTGCAAAAAACTAGCATTTTGCTTGCAACATGAGGTGAGATTATGGACGAAAATAGATATGATGACTTTCTTCCTCCAATAAACATCAAAATGATTGCAATTAATGCATATAAAACAAATCTCTTAAAAGATCCATTGAAAATTTTTCATTGTTACCTGTTGAGGAGTGGTGGTCAACTTAGACTTCCCGATAGTAATTCGATTATAAATTATTAGTTTGATGTCCGATCAGAGTGATTCCAAAGCCAAATTAAAGTATATTCATAGGGCTATCTCCAGTACAACCATATTTTGAAATTGATTTGAAATGATATATCAAAAATGCCGAGAAACATGTTGCGGTACATCTATGTTCTTTATTTCCAGCCTTAATCAACAGTCACAGTTTTTGGCATAACTTTTTGTCTGATGACGGATTGACTTGATTCCAATTGGAGATGAAAGTATATTCATGTAGGTATCTCCAATAGAAACAGGTTTTGTAAACTTGAAGAATTGATGGGTCAAATATACCAAAGAACAACCTAGGAAACATAGTTGTATTAGTGCAGGAGAGGGAGTTAGTAATTAGGGCATAACTTTCTCGTATGATATCAGAATGAGATGATTCAAGTTGGGTTGTAAACTAGATTCATAGGAGAATACACCCTAGAAACAAGTTTTAAAGATCTGTCCATTTAGTAACTGAAAATTGATTGTCCGAACTCTGTTTTCGGTGAGATTAGTGATCCCAAGTGCCACAAGAGTTTGATCAACAAACTATTTGTTCCAAGTGATGATCTAGGTTCATGTGAATTTTTATAGGTGTATAATTTCCAATGTAATGCATCCATATGCCAAAAATTGCAAATACCCAACCCCTAAGTTGTGGGATATGACTCTCGCAAGATCCTATGGTTAATGCAAAAATACCTAAAGCAAGAATAAAATCAAATATCTAATTCAAAACATTGTATAATGATAATGGGATCCTGAAATAATCATCGTGGGAACACGAAGTGTCCCATTATCTCTGGGATTGAGATAATGAGAGCCTTACATAACCATCGTGGGAGCCATAGAGTGTCTCATTATTCGTGAAACAACTTCCACATTTTGTTTATGGCAGTGTGATTTGTGTATAATGATGGCTTAAATAGTTGATCAAGGAACACAACCATCATCAAAACATTGGGTAGTGTGCATTTGCCAATATGCCTAGGATCAAAGGATATAGGTGTAGGGATGAGGTAATCGTTGAAGTTTTGTAGGCGTGTTTTTCTCAATGTGATTCTCTTCTCCTTAAAAGATTTGACCTAGATCATAATTTGCAAGATATGATTAATTTTTGGTAGGCCAATTTTGAATGTGCATGCCTAGGACCTCAAGAATTGTACTTTCAAAGCTATGAGAGGTCTTCCAAGCTTCATGAATTCAACAATGAAAAGTGTACCTCCTTAAAGTTTAATTAAATGGTCAGAGGTTGTTTGTTATAGCATCTAGTTCAAGTATCGTATGAGCTGATGAGATTCTAACATAACCACTGTGGGAATCCTAGAGAATCCACAGAGTGTCTCATCATCTAAATTACAAAATTGATATAGTGAGAGTTTTCCACACTTGTCCTGAAATATCCTTGATCCTTGGATCTGGATATTTACTGCTACTATTGGATGTTCTGTTGCAGATCTCATACTTTGGGGGTTTCTAGATGCGTTTCTTGGGTTTTTAGTTGTGTTTGTTTAGTTTTATGTTCTCATGCATAGCATGCATGGCATTGTTGGATCCATAAATAACTCATTGCATTTTATTAAATAACAACAATGCTAATACATGGAAATAATTGAAATCAATCTCAGAATGCCTCAATTAGATTGTAACAGAGATAAAATTATCCTACAGTACCAAGGAAGACAAGTAGAATACCGATCTATAACATGCATCGACAGATCTGCAACATGCAAGTCGAATCTACTGCATGCATGGAAGGATTGTTGCATGCAACTGCGAGAACCRACGAAAAACTGAGATTTGATAGCTGTACTCCTCGRAATCTGATGAAATCTGTTCCCACTAGGTCGCCCTCTCCCTAGACAACACATGCAATTYGGATCTGCTGCATGCAAGAAGGATATAGCTCAGATATGTTGCAATAAGCTCGGATCTGCTGTATGCAAGAAGGATATAGCTCAGATATGTTGCAATAAGCTCGGATCTGCTGTATGCAAGAAGGATATAGCTCGAATCTGCTGCATGCAAGAAGGATATAGCTCGRATCTGCTGCATGCAAGAAGGATATAGCTCGGATTTGCTGCATGGAAGAAGGATATAGCTCGGATCTGCTGCATGCACTCTAGAATACGCTGCCAAGATAAATCCACACTATATCTCTGATCTGAATCTGCCTGAACCCTGAACCTGTAAATGAAGTGAATCCTTAAGGAAGGATTCAATCCTGTACTCTGAAGCCTGATGAAGAATCTGGGTGATTCTTCTGATGGACTAGGGTGTGTCTCTCAACACCGAAATATATCAATGGTGGTGGTTTCCTCTAGAAATCCACAAAACATGAAGAAAGTCGTCTGACTTCTCCTCTGAGGTCTAATTCTCAACTCAACTCATGCATAATGGTGAATTAGATCGACTTTTATCCTTTATACTACCCGCCTCATCTAATTACTTGTTCACTTTATTAATTGACTTTTCCCTAAGTTTTGACTTAATAATCATTTAAGTCACTTAAAACACCTTTTTGCTTCTAATTTCACATTCACTTTGATTAATTAAGTGACTTTTCTTAAGTTTTATCTTAATAATCATTTGAGTCAGTTAAAACTTAAAACACCTTTTTCTGCCTTTTCTCATCTAATTCCATGTTCACTTTAATTAATTAAGTGACTTTTCCTAAGTTTTATCTTTAATTATTCTTTTAAGTCACTTAATCACCTTTTTCCACTTTATTACTTATTGTTACTTTCAACTTAGTCTTTTATGGTAAATGACACTAAATACTTCTTTTATTCCCGACTATAGCCTATGAGAATCAATATAGGCTATTGAGTCGCTCCTCCTGGAGTCATCAATGGGAAAGGGACATTACATGTCCTAGGAAACTTAGATGTTCTTCAATGTATTACAAATAAAAGTAATGGAAGGCTTATGAATTTCATAATGCGTACCTTCTTCAAATAACTTCTCCTTGATGTTTTTTCTCGTGGACTACTTCTTCCTCCTTCCAAGCTTCCTGCAAAAGAGATTAGTACTATGGGTGGCTCTTACGACACCACAAAAGAAAATATTATTAACTTAATTCATGCATCCTATGATAATTTTAATGCACAATATCTTGAGTAGGGGATATTAGAGGGGTAGTCGACGTTTCCCTAGAGTTCTCTTCAGCTTGGTATTGTTCCTATAGTGATCCTATGGCAAAAATCCTAATTCCTTGAGTGCCTCCCCGACAACGGTGCCAAAATGACAAGGTGTAAATATGATTCCTAATTGTTGGTGTCACATTAGACTTATCATTTAAATTGTCAACCCGAGGTTCAGTTTAGTCTTATGAGGCTCTCGGTGCAGTATACAGAGAAGTAGGATGCTTACCACTATTGTGCAATTTAATCTAGAAAATCAGCTAAGACTATGGCATGCATAAACCAAAAGAAAGCATAAAGAGACAGAGTTACGATGTTCTTGACCCCTAGCTAGTGGCACCTCATGGAGTAAGACCTTTAAGATTAAAGCTCATAATCCTACTACCTAGCTTTGTTCACCAAGTGGGGTTATGAGCAGGGTGATTCTGTAGCATGCAGATTTCTAATCTAAAACAACAATCATATTGAAATTAAAAGAAACCTAAACCTATAGCAAAAGAAAATTAATTATATATCCCCAATTTTGTGTCACTCTAATCATGTAGCATCACAACGTGGTCTACAACTAACCAGGATAGAACAAAAAATAAAATCAGCAATTAACTAATTGAACAGTGAGCAACTTTAAACAATAAAGAACTAGAAATTAACTTGCAGAAAATAAAGTACGCATAACAAGTAAATAAAACAAAGTACCTCACCTTGAGTGGGCACCCTCGAGGCTCGGCCTATGCCTGAGCTTACATTCACCAAGGCAACATTTTACAAGAAAATATCACTCATAACCAACAACAATCTATGTATCAAAAGTTTGAAATTGACAAATTTTAACAGCAACATAGAGTGCATCTATACTCTCTAATCACTAAGCTACGCTCTCTATGAGCGGCACACATGTATATATACAAATAAAGGGGGTCTTCCTGCTCCAGGAATGGAGCGGCAGACCCCTACAATGTAGTAGCAGTTTAAACAAAAAATAAAACTAAATCGATGCCAAGTCCACTTGATTTGCCCACACATAACCCCCAACACTCCCAACCAATCAATGCGTAGATTCCTTTAACCGGGTTGGATGTAGTTACGGCTTGGTTCCCACATGTGCGAGCCGCCCCCTCGTTGGAATATTCTTTATGCCTTGAGGGTCGACCCTTTGTGCATCTGAGATGTCTTCATGAGGTAGCTTGCTGACTTGGAGATGCTAGTTTAGTTAGCAATTTAATTATGAGCATTGCAGTGGTGGGTGATTCTAAGCTGTTATAGGCCTGATTCCATAGCAGGCTGCTACAAGCCTGATTCCATAGCAGGATGCTACAAGTTTGATTCCATAGCAAACAGGTTTGAACACATGAGAACCCCTCAACTGTATCAACTATTAATGACTTTAAATCTATGGCAAAGGATGTGCAATGACTTTGATTTGAAGAATCCATAATATGTGAACAAAACCCTGTAACAACTTGTCCACACATGAGCTGTCACTTCAAAAGTAAATACAAAACACACTACTTCCCCTAATGTTAATCAGGAATCCAGTGAAATATTAAGAAATGCAATTGGAAAACACCTCGAGCCTAAATCCCACATATGAAAATTAAAATGGATAAGATAAGTTTACAGGTAAATGATAAGGGGTTAAAAAGAAGGAAAATATGTCAAATGATGGTAATTTTGTGACTCATCAGTGATGTTACTAAGAAAGAAGATTAAGTGTAGTAGGTTATGTTGAAATATTGTAACTTCGAAGAATATTCTAATTGTAATTGAGTTATTATCTTGTAGATCAAATCCCCTTTTGTGGATTGATCATGTCGGGTCTTGTATAAGACCAAATCCCCTTTCGTGCATTGATCATGTCGGGTCTTGTATAAGACCAAATCCCCTTTTGTGGATTGGTCAAACCATATTCATATCCTGGTAGTTGTAAAGTCGGCCCCTAGGGTTTATAAAGTGGTTTTAACCACTCTTGGAAGAAATCGGCCCTACTTGGTGAAGAGACATAACCCTAGCGCCTCCTCAACTAGTATTTATAAGTGAGGATGGCGCCTCACTTGTTCACTCACTCAGTCACTAAACACGTGCGCATCTCTTGAAGGTAGCTGCAGTTATAAGAAGGAGAAGAGAGGCGCATGCTCAGTCTTGGATTATGTTTGGTGTTTTGGTCTTAGTCTTGGAATTGTATTGGCAATCTATTATTAAGGAAGTTTTTGCTGGGTTTTCTCCCCCATAAGGGTTTCCCAGGATAAAATGCTATGTACCTGGTGATTGTGTTTCTTCCAGTGATCCTCTTTATGCTGTTATCTTGGAAATGGATTGAATGCTCTAGTAAATTGAAAATAACCTAATAGCAACACTAAAACTTAACATGGTTTCAGAGCTTGATTGAATAGAGCACCTTTCACTGGGTATCTAAAAATGTCACTGTTGCCGTACAAGGAAATTATGACTTTTTATTGGAGAGAAATTACTGACCAAAAACCATCTAGGGAAGTGCGCCTTACCCTAGCACACCCTTTGGCATGTTGAGCGCACCTTTTCAGTGGCCAGATTCTCTGGAAAGCCAAACCCTAGTTTTGGCTGGTACCAGAAAACCAAAAAACCAGGAAATCAGAACTAGTACCAGACGTACCAGTCCAAAAGTGCACAGGTCAAGTTTCAGGGAGCAAAACTTGGAATTTTCTGAAACAGTCAGCTCTAGCCAACTCGCCTCATCCTAGCGTACCTCCTGGTAAGTTCAGATTCATTTTTTGAGCACTTTCATTTTCTGGTCATTTTCCTAGCTCCAGGGCAAGATGTCTACAAGCACTAAGCTTGTTGACAAGTTAGAAAGTGTGGAAAATTTCCGTGCCTGGAAGTACAGAATTAGACTCATTCTTGAAGAGAATGAACTTGCAAAATTCATAAAAGAAAATGTATCGGAACCCAAAGAAGAAGCAACCAAAGAAAAGTACAAGAAAGATATGATTAGGGCCAAAAGAATAATTGCAGATTCCATTAAAAACCACTTGATCCCTCAAGTGTCTTCTAAGAATACTCCAAAAGATATGGTTGATGCCCTAACCAGAATGTATGAAGGAAAGAACATCAATCGGAAGATGAAACTGAGAACCCAACTCAAGAATACAAAGATGCAGAAAGGAGAAACAGTTCAAGACTATTTCTTTAGGGTTTCTCAATTCAAGGAACAGTTAGAAGCAACTGGAGACAACTTAGATGAAGATGAACTCATAATGACAACCCTCAATAGTCTCACAAGACCTTGGGATGCCTTCATCCAAACTATCTATGCAAGAAAAGAGAAATTCCAATTTGACAGTCCATGGGAAGAATGTGTTCAAGAAGAAGCAAGAGTGGCCAACCGAGAAGCCGTACTATTAAGGGATGAAGATCAAGCCCTAGCTGCTAATGCTAAAGGAGGAAAGAAAAGGTCTCATTTCCAAAAGGAGACACACCTTCATAAAGAATCTCACTTTCCAAAGAGATTCCAGAAATATCATAAGGGTCAAAGAAAGGAAAAAGATGTCTCCTCTTATCAATGTTATCATTGTGATAAGATGGGACACATTACTAAGATTTGTCCTACCGGAAGGGAAGAATTCAAGAAGAGAAATAACAAAAGACATCATGCCATGCAACTGAAGATGCTGAGCCACCCAAGAAGTTAACTAAGGAAGAAATTGAAGATTATGTTTTGTGATACGTGGAAAAGATACTTGGCTCTTAAGCACATGATAGGAACTCCAATGAGAATGAAGGATGTATCCTTTGTACCAGAAGAAGGAGATTTGTACGCAAATGTATGCGGTCCAATGCCATCAACCTCTCTAAGCGGGTATGTATACTATGCATCATTTATTCATGACTACTCTCGTAAGACTTCGGTTTATTTCTTGAAATCAAAAGATGAAGTACTCGGAAAGTTCATGGAATTCAAAGCCTTGGTAGAGAACCTCTCCGAAAGAAAAATCAAGGTACTCAAGTCAGAAAATGGAGAAGAGTACACCTCAAATGAATTTGGAAGCTTTTGCAAAGAAGTTGGGATTAACAGGGAGCTCACCACTCCCTATAATAATCCTCAACAAAATGGTGCAGCAGAAAGAAATAATAGAACAATTATGGAAGCAGTAAAGACTATGATTCACGATCAAGATCTTCCAATGCACTTATGGGCTGAAGCAACAAGAACAACAATCTATGTCCAAAACAGATTATCCCATAGTGCACTTGGATTTAAAACCCCTGAATAAATGTTCATCGGAAAGAAGCCATAAGTAAGCCATCTCAAAATATTTGGTTGTCTAGTGTTTGTACACATTCCGAAAGAAAAGAGAACTAAGTTGGATCCCTCAGGAAAGAAGTGAATATTTGTTGGATACTGTGAGGTCTCTAAGGCCTTCATAATTTACATACCAGGTTACCATCATATTGAAATCAACAGAGATGTAACCTTTGATGAAGATGCAGTACTCAAGAGATCAAGGAAATGCCATCTTGAAGAAGTATATAAAGAAGAACCTGTAGCTCCCAGAGTTGTAGAACTGTTGAAGAAAGTTACAGTTAACCCCGATGATGAGATTCCAAAAGATCATGATACGATAGAATCTCAAGAACCTCCCCGTATGACGATTTCTGACAAGAGAAAGCCAACTTGGGCTAGAGAACTTATTCAAGATGGAGAGAAGTATGGTGCCCTAGAAGGAACCATGAGACAAAGCAAGAATCCTAAGCCATTCTCCAGCTATATGGCTTTGATGTGTGATCTCATAGAAAAGGAACCCACTTGCTTTGAAGAAGCCATTCAGAAGAAAGAATGGGTGGATGCCATGACAGAAGAATACCAGTCCATTATAAAGAATGATGTATGGGAAGTAGTTCCCAGACCAACGAACAAAGATGTGGTATCTTCCAAGTGGATATACAAGATAAAACATGCAACAAACGAAAGTATTGAGAAACACAAAGCAAGATTTGTGGCTTGTGGTTTTTCTCAAAAGGAAGGTATTGATTATGAAGAGACTTTTGCTCCTGTAGTCAGATAAACTTCTATCAGAACCATCATAGCTCTTGCAGCCAAAATGAAGTGGAAGTTACACCAGATGGATGTGAAAACAACCTTCTTAAATGGTGTTATTGAAGAAGAAGTGTATATAGAACAACCACAAGGTTTTGAAGTTGAAGATAGGAAGACTCATGTCTGCAGGTTGAAGAAAGCTTTATATGGGCTGAAGCAAGCTCCTAGAGCTTGGTATGGCAGAATTGATAGTTTCCTGACGAGCTTGGGCTTTACCAAGAGTAAAGCTGATTCTAACCTTTACTTCAAGGTTATGAATGATAAGCCAGTTATACTGCTACTGTATGTGGATGACTTATTCTTAACAGGAGAAAAAAAGCTCATCACAGAGTGTAAGAAGAAGCTCACTGCAAAATTTGAGATGAAAGACCTAGGCTAGATGCATTATTTCTTAGGTCTTGAAGTTTGGCAGAGCCCAAAGAAGATCTTCCTTAACCAAGAGAAGTATGCAGTTGAAATACTAAAGAGATTTGACATGTTGGAATGCAAAGCCATGAATACAGTCGTGGAAAAGAATTTGAAGCTCCTGGTTGATACTTTGTCAGAGTTGGTTGATGCTACTCTATATAGATAGGTTATTTGTTCGTTGATGTATCTGACAAAAACCAGGCCAGATATACGCTTTGATGTGAATACCTTGAGTAAGTATCTGGTAGAGCCCAGACATGTTCACCTTGTAGCTGCAAAGCATGCGATGAGATACCTTAAGGGTACATTGGATTATGGTCTCTGTTATACTGGAGATCATGACTTCAAACTGTATGGTTATATTGATTCAGATTGGGCTGGAAGTGCTTCTGATAGAAAGAGCACTTCAGGATGTTGTTTTAGTCTGGGGTTAGCCATGACTTGATGGCATAGCAGGAAGCAATCTAATATTGCTCTCAACACGACAGAAGCAGAATACATTGCAACATGTTCCTCCAGTTGTGAAGCTATATGAATTCATAAGTTGTTGACAGGTCTGTTCGATTTGGAGATGGAAGCCACCGTGATTCTATGTGATAACCAGAGTTGTATAAAGATGACGGAGAACCCAGTGTTCCATGATAAGTTGAAGCACATAAAGATTCGGTATCACTACATTCGTGATATGGTGCAGAGGGGAGCTATAAAGCTCCAATATTTTGGCACAAATGAGTAGGTTGCAGATGTGTTGACCAAGCCTCTGTCTCGTGTGAAGTTTGAGTACTATAGTATCCTGACCAACAACGGGTAGCTCCGTTAGGATTTTATATCCTAGGGGATTGATCATCCCTGGGCAGATCCCAAAGGTCTGGTAAGGACGGTCTGTCAGAGTACCTGTGCATGTATATGCCAGCTGTGGTCAGTAGTGGTATCTCCGTTATGATTTTACATCCTAGGGAATCTTTTGATTCCTGGGCAGATCCTGAAGGTTCGGTAAGGACGGTCTGTCAGAGTACCACGTGGTAGCTCCGTTAGGATTTTATATCCTAGGGAATCTTATGATTCCTGGGCAGATCCCGAAGGTTCGGTAAGGACGGTTTGCCAAAGTACCACAAAATGTTGTTGTTGCACTTGCCTCATTCTGTTGCCTAATGCTGATGATGTTGTTGTCTCAGCCTCCTGTGCACTCACCCTACTAATATCATCTGCGCCTGGATCCCATACAGATGTGTCCAGACACGTGCTATGGTCATCTCGACCAATAAGGAGTGCATCCTCATCACTGTAGATCGATCCTGGGAGTAAGTGTCCCAACAAG
>ML822808.1:6699-39733 GCA_009831015.1 Picea engelmannii
AATCACCCCAACAGTGGTCAAGTAGATTAGTGTAAGATCCAAGCAATCATCTGAAATGAAAGAGATCTAATGCATACATAAGAAAGTTATAATGATCAAATGTGACACATACCATGATACCTTGGACCAATTACCTCATGGAGAAAGAACCTTTTCTGATGCAAGACCAGGCCGGCAGTGATGGAGGTTGGTACTGCTGGCAGGACAAGTCCGGCTGGGAAGAAGAAAAGATGGGCCCTCAAGGGCCATACTCAAGTCAATCTGCTCTCGTACTCCATGTCTAGGACCATGTGGGCCTCGAGACATGATCTCCTATTTATCCCTAGATATCGGGGATAACAGGTCCTTTGTACCATCCTAATTTTTTTATTTATTTATTTAATAAGGATATTGGAGAAGATCAATACAAAGATTAGTTGAATTTTTTATTTATTTATTTAATAAGGATATTGGAGAAGATCAATACAAAGATTAGTTGAATTATATGTGTGACCATCAACATTATTGGTTTCACAATGTTAGAGCATATAATGGATTTATGATCTACATGAGGGAAGAGGTGAACCATATTGAATATAATCTTATATATGTGATAAATAGGTCCTTTGTACCATCCTATTTCATTTCATGAATGTAATAGAAAAAAAGGAAATATTTCCTAATTAAATAACTAAGATTAATATTTATTCAATTTCTATTTAATTTGATGTTATAATTTTGTAATGGATTTTATTCTTGATATCATTTTATTATTAATATGTGTTTCTATGATGAAAATTATATATATATATATATATATATATATATATATATATATATATATATATATATATATTTTATTTGAATCTTTAAAAAAAAGCAATAAAAATAATATACACAATATTATTTACATTGTCTTTTAAAATAAAAGAATAATAAATTTTAAATGAAATGTTATATTTAATCCTTTAATATCTTTAATTAACAAAAAAAATTGTAGCTAACCAAAAAATTTCTTCGAAAAATAATTATCATGTAAAGTATCATTATGTGTTTTTTTTAATCATACAAAATATAATATAGTAAATAATAATAATAATAATAATTTACTTTTAAGGTCATGGCTAAGCCACACCAAATTGGTGTATGAGACCCTCTTGTTTGTGGGACAAGGGATCCCCCTTCGCCCAGCAATTTGACTGGTAAAGTCTACAGAGGTATACATACCTTACCCCCCTCTGGATTTGAACTTGTGACCTCTTAAAAGAAAAGATGGATATACACAATATTATTTACATTGTCTTTTAAAATAAAAAAACGATAAATTTTGAATGAAATGTTATATTTAATCCTTTAATATTTTAATCAACAAAAAAGATTAAAAAAATATTCAAGATAAAGATTATTGTTCAGAATTTTGAAATGATAGATACGTTAAATTGGAATCAAGATACCCTTCACGTTTTGGAAAGGATGTTGAGAGCCATCCATATTTCTAGAAAAGCAGTGCTAGCGAAAATGATAAACTCTTAATCACAAGAGAATGGAAAAATAAGATGGTATGTTAGTAAAATTCAAAAATTGCATTTGTATTTTTTCTAGTTCTAACATTTTGCACATCCTAGATGCATGGCAGTGATCTTATAATGCAGCGTCCCCAACCCTACACTGCAACACCCTTGCAACCATAGACTGCAGAGTATGTAGACTACAATGCCACCACCAAAATCACCAACAATATAATTTATTTTAGAAAATATTTTTTTTTTGTAAGTTAGGATTTGTATTAAAACCTGCTAAGCAGAAAAATTACATCTGTCATGCTATCATAGGAGGCTGTGACAACATTGTCCTGGTGGAAAACCAATGTTGCCATATGGCTGTAAAATTCATGATGTCCATGCAAAATTTGCAAAGTTGTAAGAAACATAGAACGAAAGGATCTAGATCTAGATCTAGAGAGCCATGCAAGGCCAAAGTTCTATTGGTTAGACTGTACAGAACAAAACCAAAACGCTGGACTATGCTAAGAATGAAAATTCCTAGAACTAAGAAGCCACGCAGGGAAAAGAGCTTATGAATTATACTAGCCGAAAACATAAAAAAACACAGGAAACCTGAGCTAGAAGGGGCTAGTCAACACTGGGGTCGAGCCTCTACTCATTTTGTCGAACTTGCTCAGTGTCTCTACTTATCTTGACTCTATCTGAGATAGCGTGTATGAGATAGCCTGTCTGAGATCCTGAATAAAATTCATCAGAAGCTCCACCCGGTGCCACTGCTCTTCTTCTTTGTGTTGTATGTCCTCGATTCCTCGCTTGATGACATCCACAGACTCCTCGAGAGTGTTCCTTCTAGCGCAATGAGAGCAAGCCGAAGAGGGCAGAGGAGGTGGAGGTGGAGGTGAGTCAGAGGAGGAGGTGGGGTAGTTGAAAAAAGGAATGGGGGTGGACGAAGTAGAGAGAGGAGTTTAGGGAACGAGGGAGGTGGAGGTGGAGGCAGATGTGGACGTTGGCGGGGGGGAGAGGGGATGAGCCTTGGAGTGAAGTCGAGGGAGTTACCATGACTGTCGAAGCATTCAACTCGGCAAGCATAAGGAGACGACAACAGAGGAAAATTAGGAGTGGTGGCTCGAGGACGAAAAGCAGGTGTGAGGGAAGGAGTGGGAGCGAAGAGAGGCTTTGGGGTGGAGGCAAACTTAGGGTTTTGAGGAGAGCTTGGACGGGCCTGTTGGCCACGCCCTCTCGTGCCCCTACCTTTAGCAGCATACCAGGTTGCACCTCTTTTCGACTTACCTGTGAGTCAAGGCATCGAGAGAGTCGCCTGAAACTAGATGAGGAGCGTGTGAGAGTTGTGAGAGTTGTTGCTCGAAGGACGTGAGATCAGCTAGATGCAAAAGCAGTGACTGACCAGAGGATAAGTGTTGGGCGCGGAGGGTCGAGTACACTGCAAAAGCTCGAGCCAAAGGAAAAAGGCTAGACCAACTTCCGGAGGCAGCCAAGAGACTGGAGGCGCCATGGCGCTCCAGAACACAGGCCTAAAACCACCAAGTCAAGGAGGGTGATGGGATTGTGACTACGTCTAGTCCATTACCATTAACGTTCCCACGAACAGAGGTGCTAGCACATTAAACCAAACCAGAATCGAATGAATGTTGAAGAGAGATGGCCAAGGTGTTAAAGTCATGAGTTGATGGTGGAGGTTGAGTGCACTTGAGTCAACTCGAGGTGGCGGAAGACAAGGCCATGCCCCAGCTGAATGTCCACCTGTCATGCCCATAACCACCCCATCCAAAAATTTTAGAAAATAATTTTAAACTCTACACATTACTAATAAAATTTATAATACATCAAGATAATAATTTCAAATCGAAAATATTTAAATCAATAAATAATCCAATAAAAAAATTAAAAAAAAAGAAAATATATATTATTTTGGAAAAAAATTTCAAATAATAAATATATTTAAAAAATCTTAACATATGATTGGTAACTTAATAATATTTCAAATAAAATAACATACAAAACACACCATCTAATATACAATACTTACGGAGGTGAAAGCCAAAGTCCCATAAGATCTACGTCATTGTACTCGATATATGTTTTTTTCCTCGTTTGAAGCTAATAAGTTTAATTTCACAATTTTAATATTTTATGGATTATGGTTAGTGTGTAACTACAATTATTTTAATTTTGGGTTCATAATTGTAATTTTGAGAATTAAAATTTAATTATATATCATGAGTAGATTTTTTTATGAATATATATTTTTTATATCGTGAATAAATTTGTTGTAGTATTTTCAAGTTATGTATTAGAAGAGGAAATGGAGGCAAAGAAATAATAACAATCCAAAATTTGATAAATTCTTTATATTTTTATGATATAATTTATTGAAATTTAATTTATAAATTTATCAAATTTTTAAGAAAATACATTGAAAATAATATAATATAAAATATTAAAATAAATAATTAAATAAAATATTAAAATATTAAAAATATATAATTTAAAATATTTAGATTTGATTTTACAAAATATTTAATATTTTAGTTTAATAAATACATTGGAGAAGATTGACCCAAAGAATCGAGTGGAGTTATAGTTAAAAAATACATTTAAAAAAACTCTTCTTATAATTAAAAAAATACATTTACTTTATAAAAAACAAAAAAATTAATATTTACCTTGTTTCGGAGAAACTAAAACATCAATGAATAAAAAGTTGTATTTAATCCTTTAAAATCTTTAATCAACAAAAAGTTTTAACTAATTAAAAAAATCCTTCAAAAATTAATTATCATGTAAAGTACTATTATGTATTTTTTTCTTTGTATCATATAAAATATAATATGATACATGGTGTTGGAAACAAAATGTAAGAGACTTCCACGGCTCTTTGAAGATGACAATCAACCTTTCTTCAACTACAGTCTTAGACTTTCTCAAGTTTTCCTTTCCGTTGGTGAGCAATGATGTATCTTTTTCCAGGATATAAAGGCTTCTCTTTATCCTTCAACCCCCAAATTTCTTCTTGTATATACTTTATTTTACATGTTACCTTGCTGCAAGAAATGGAAGAGAGCATACACAACAATTTTTCTCTTGCCGTGGATTCCTTGCGAGCATCTCCTATGTATCGGAGTCCAAACTTTCTCAATATTTAATTGGAAGCAGTAATGGTTGTTAATATTAAAGTTGGTGGTGGTTCTATCGGAGTGTGGTTTAGTGGTAGGAATAGAGCACCACCATGCAAGAGACTAAGGTTCAAATTCTTACGAGGTAAGGATCTATGTGTGTGAGAGGTTGTTTAACTTTACAAAGTTGGTGTCTCTTTCTAAAAATTTACTATTTTTAAGAAGCAAGTTTAATTTTACAAAGTCGGTGTCTCTTTTTAAAAATTTACTATTTTTAAGAAGTAAACTTATCGAGAAATGTTTAAACAACAAATTAGAGTATATATAAATAAAAGAAACATTGTTTCAAGATAGACAATTACCTTAATCCACCGGTTGATTAAATATCTTAACCTCACACCAATATAGGAAGCATTTAGTTGGAGATAATCTCTCAAATCTTCTTCCTAAGTACCATGACCACATGAGAAGAATAGGGGCTCGTACTAGGACAGATAACGCATGCGACGAGAAATTCTTGAACAATTTTCTCAATTTCATTTTTTTGGGCAAAGGGATGACGATAGGGACGAACATTGGCAGGAATTTTGTTGGGCACAAGGGCAATGGAATGATCATGAACACCACGAGAAAGAGGAAGGCCCTGGGGAGTGGAAAAAATAGCTTGATGTTTGGAGATGATGGATTGGAGGTCATAATGCACAGAGGATGTCTCAACTACTTGAATGGAATGGAGCTGAGCAATAATACCAGAGTGACCTTTCTTGAGGAGATTTTCCATGTGATTGGAACTGATGATATCAGGAGAACTGAATATGAGTCCTTGGAAACGATACCATTGTCCTTCCTATTGGAATTGCATGGTTAATGCCTTAAAATCCATGAGAATGGGACCCAAAGTGTGTAACCATTCAACACCTATCAGAATGTCACAACCGCCCATGTCAATGGAAAACATATGAGATTTAGGTGGTACTGTCCAATTTGAAGATGTACATTTTCACAATTCCCACCACATTTCATGGACCCACCATTGGCTATCGTAATTTAAAAATTATTGATGACACAAATATAGCAATCGGTTTCCTAGGAAATGCGACGATGAATAAAATTATGGGTGATACCACTGTCAACCAGGATGATCACTTTCTGATGCTTAATATAGCCAATGAGCTTGAGGGTTTTTGGAGCAGAGAAGCCAGTGAGGGAATGCAAGGAAACGAGTGGGTCGACTTCAGGTGGGTCATCGAGCTCTTGGCCATGGATGATTTTAGGGGCTAAATTTCACTCATGGGCTAATTTTCCATTGTTTTTCCAAAAATGAGATTCGCTATTTTAAAAATGATTCGCCCAAATTCTATAGGATAAAATTATTTTACCTTAAAAATCGCCACAATTTTATAAAACCTATATAAAATCCTTATAAATTTGAATGTTTTTACAAAAATATTGCCAAACATTTATAGTTGGCATATGAAGGATTAATAAGATTCGCCAAAGTTTCTACATTTAAAAAAAAAAATCCATCCTTAAAATCATCCCTACTCTTGGCTAGCATCGAGAAGTGATGGCTCTTCACCAAGGAGAACTGTCGCGTCTTCTTCAGTAACATCTTCTCAAATAGCCATAAAAGTTTTTGTTCCTTACATTTGTGCCCTGGAAAATATTTTTCATCACAATTATAGAAAAGACCCTTGAGTTGGCATTCGACCATTTCATCCTTAGTTAATTTATGAACCTTGAGAGAAGTGGCAGGGGGGGCAAGATTTGTGGGTCGATGGCAAGGAACAAATGAACGTTTTTTTTTATGGGAGAAAACAACTTGTTGGGCCTCTTTGGCACGTTTAGTAGCTTTAAACCAAGTCTGAGGGAGAGCCATGAGAACTTAGGCTTAGATTTCATCCTTTAGACCACTGATAAATAATTCCTGGAAGAACGCATCTGACATGCCCTTGGTGCGAAAGGCCAAATGCTCAAAATCAATTATAAAGTCTTCCAATGTGCTTGACTATTTCATCTTGGTAAAAACGAACGAGATATTGCATGTTAGTTTCAAAGAATTCATAGAGCTCGACAACGAACTAGGTCCATGCAATATACCCTTGGTGTGCATTTTTACGCCATTGCCACCATTTCTAGCGTTCAAGATCCAGATAGAGAACAACATAGTGAAGTTTAGCCAACTCATGAGTAATACCATGCAGATAAAAATAATACCCCATTTGAGTGACCCAACCCGTGGGATCGGAGCCACCAAATTTATTGACCTCAACTCGGGGAAGATGGGGGTCATGATGAAAGGAGTTGGATTGAAAATTCGGAGAATGAGAAGAATCAAGATCATCTAGTTGGTTTCAGGAGGAAGGACCCGGGGTTCGGTTCAACAATTGGTTGACAATAGACTGAAGGGTGTTAAATTGTTTCATGAATTTGGAATCCATGGCATCAAATTGTTGTTGGACTTGGGTCTTGAATTTTTCAATGCGGGAATTGGTAGAGACAATATCAAACGTCACTTATTGGAGGGACTCCTTGGTTTGATTGATGGAATCTTGCAGGTCTTGGTTGCGAGTGTTGGCCATTAGCATATGGGGAGTGTTGGTAAGGGAAAATGGGTGGTTGGGACCACATAAAATGAATTATAAGTGATAGGTACCATTGCGATCAGGGAGGAAAGGGGAATTTAATGGGATTGGTCCCAAATAAGTGTGCCAACGGGACCACTATATTCATTTTTTTTTAACTCTTGCGTAGTTATACTCCGATCTGAAGAATATTGCAGTGTCGAAATGCTCAAATTCTTAACAGGAAGAAATGTGTAGTAATTTTGTAACCATAATGCACGAGGCACAGTTGCACGACAATAGATATTTTTTTTCTGTTTCTATTTTTGTCCCAAGGGTTAGGGTATGAAGGGTGTCTACAGACAAGGGTTTTCCCTGTGCTATAGCTCTTTGATATATGTGTGGGGTCCAATAGTAGTACTCGACCCATTATCTTAGGGAACCAACTAAGGAGGCTAGATCGTACCCTTAGTCATGCTACCCAACTACCCAGGTACTAGAAGGTATCTTTCCGAGTGTTGTTCTCAGTGACACTATAGAAATTGGGAAGCCGAGTGGTTTATCTATAGAGGGCTTTAGGATATCTAGGTCGATCTATATATAGGTGTTGTCTGATGCACTACCACTCGAAGGGGTACCAACTGGGGTTACACGAGTGTCCAACATATGTGCGTTTACAAATAACTTTTATTTCCTACGTGTATTACTCCGTGACCGTGGGTTTATGAATGTAACGACAAATCTTTGTAGCTTTAAGACGTCAAAATACGTCTCTACCCTGAAGAAAAAAAACCCATAATTTTATTCCAAGGAAAGTGCTCTGATACCACTTGAAATATTCCAGATATAATATAGTATGCATAACATAAATATTTAGCAAGCAATGGAAGAACAACAATAATGTAACTAGATCAATATCAGGATAATACCATAATAACACCAGAAATAACACCTTTATTACTGATAGAAATGTTCGCTTGCCTCTTCGAGAGGGAAACCTCCAATAGAGAAGAGCTCTATTAAAATAATCTCTAAGACAAAACTTCTCATACCCTCTACTCCTATTTATACTAAATCTATCTATCCAAAAGAACAATCTAGAGGAAGATCCTTCTAAAGGCGAAAGCTTCTATTAGGTCTTCTTACATTTGACTTATTCTTTCAATTGCTAGGCCTTATTAATATTGGTCTTTATTACATGGAAATATATTATTATACCTACATGAGGGGTTAGGTAGGTTAGGTCCCTAACATTTTCCACTCCCACCACCCGGCATTTCTCCGCTCCCACGACCTGACATTCCTCATGTTGTCGCTCACATAAATATGATTTCAGTTGGTGCTAATAGTTCCCTAGAATCATATGATCCTTGGGTAGTACCAAGTGTTACAAAATATGAAAAATATGGCAACCAAATTTTTCTTAGTTAGATTTAGTTGGCTTATCGAGCCATCAAATCTGCCTCTGTGGGAAGTTCTGATACTGATGATCAAACAAATCCAATTTTAGATGAATACTCTCACTCCTCTTAGCTTATTTCTACCACATCTCTTTATCCTTTTGATGATACTTTCCCTACAGATGAAAGTATCATGGATATAATTTCTTTGGAGAACACTCCACGGGATGATGGTCATCATCGTTCCTCGTTTCTCCCTAAGCTGGATACTATTGAGAGTCATTTAGAATCTTCATTTCCATATGAGAAAATTGAGAATTCCCAAAATCCCAACTTAATCCATAATGTTTTATCTGAAGGGAATTTAGGGAATATCCCCGTTACTATACCCATAAATATCTTGGTAAACCCCGAGGCCATGGAAAACATTCATATAGCTGCCTCTTTTTCCTCTCATGAAATTCGAACTTACACGGCCCTATTCCAAGAGTTCTGCAATGATTTTTCTTGGTATTATGATGAAATGTCTGGTATCGACCCACGAATTGTCATTCATGAAATTAAGACATATCTTGAAGCCAAAACTATTCGAAAAAAGTTTCGTCACGTTCACCCAAGAAAAGTTGTTTCTATTGAAGTCGAAGTTGAAAAACTTCTTAAAGTAGGTTTTATTTATACGGTACCTCTTACTGATTGGGTTTCCAATATTGTTCTCGTCACAAAGAAGCAGGGAACCATCCGTGTATGTTTTGATTATAGGGATATTAATCGGTCTTGTTCGAAATATAATTATCCAACCCCTTTTATCGAATAGATAGTTGATGACTATGGCAGTAGTGAAATATTCTCATTTATGGATGGTTTTTATGGGTAATGTTTGGAACTAACACCATTACCCTTCTTTTATTGTGGCTTGGATTGGTTATCTTGAGGTTGGCTCTCCTTTCTCTTTACTTTTCTCTATGAGTTGGGGATACCTTTACCATGCTATTGTTGAAGGGAATTTGTAGATACAAACTCCCTCATATTCCTCTACTTAAATTTATACTTGATTTTGATGGTATATCAATAAGTAGCTCTGAGTGAGGAGATGTCCAAGTAATCCATCTATGATTGGATTTACCTATGTAGGCCACTCTGGTAATTAAAAATCATGTGATACATAGAGTCTCTAATACCCAACATTGAGCGCAAGGAAAAGAAGATATTGGTGTACATCGGCACCACCTATTCCCTCTCTTAATGGAGAGTTGTACATCTCGTGTACTAGTCACCATAGTTTCCAACAAGGTAGAGTTCATCCTTGAGGGCATCGAAAAAAGTTTCCCAAGTGGGTTATGTCCTAAATGTTGTAGACTTATCTCTTTCATGGCTCTCCAATTAACTTTCCCACCAATCTTTGACATGAGGAAGGGCCTTAAGTAATGAAAAAGTGATATTCTCGATGTTTAAAAAGTTTTGAACAGAGTAATAACCCTCTAACAAATTTAACTGTTTCTCCAAAACATATGCATCTCTTTCTTTCAAATAAAGGAATTTCAAAGTTAGATTGTACCTTGACGGGTGTCGCACCTCCAAAAATGGTTGTTGGTTGAAGGCATCTTTCCCATCATTGGAAATCATCGAAGGATTTGGGATGAAATTTTCCATCATCTCCTTCCTTTGTCGTGTGAGGGATTTCTAAATTAACAAATTGGTAGGATATCCTACTCCATCATATCCCTTTTAATTCGTGATGGTAGGTTTCTTGGACTGAAGAGAGTGGTCTTTCCCAAGCAAATTTAGTTCAAGACCCAACTTTCTATACCATGACCTCATCGGGGACATGCACTGAGAAACAACAAAGAGTAGATTTTTCTAATAAAAACTAATATGGATGTATAAAGAATAAAATGAAAGCCGTGAATATGAATGGAAACACACACAAACATAACTAGCAACAACCACTTCATAAAAGTGGTTGATATAAGTCGAACAACATCATTAATTTGAGAAGATATAAAATAGCAGTTCGCTTGTATCAACCACTTTTATAAGATGTCAAAACAAAAAGATACGTAATTATAATAATTATTATAAAGATACATAATTTGCTATGAAAAATTAATATTTGTTATTGAAAAATTAGGATTTACCAATAACAAACCCTATTTTTTCTTATCATAGAAAAACCCTAAATTTTCGTATAGACTTATAACAAACCCTATTTTTTCTTATCAATAACAAACCCTATTTTTTTATCATACAAAAATAATATTTATTAATAACAAACCCTAATTTTTCTTATCATAAAAAAATCCTAAATTCTCAATAACAAACCCTAATTTTTCTTATCATAACAAGCTCTAATTATTCTTATCATAAACAAACCCTAATCCCTAATTTATCTTATCATAAGAAACCTTAATTTTTCAACAACACCCAACTCAAATATCCACAACAACCTTATGAATCTTAACTATGCCCCGATGAATGTATTACTAATGGAGTTCTACATAAGTAATATCATCCTAATTAAATCAATTTAATTGTAGAAATGAAATTTTCTTTATTAATATATCTTGGGAAGGTATTGTGTCCTATTTTCATTACTGGACAAATGAAATTTTGTTTATTAATATACCTTGGGAAGGTATTGTGTCCTATTTTCATTAAGGAACATAATGTTGTTATCAATGTGACATTTCAAATTTTTGAAAGAGAAATGTTTAGGAAGATTCATTGCTTAAATGAACATTCTTTTTTTATCCTGGAGTTTGGTAGATTCAAGAAGAACTGATTATAACTTCTGGGTATGTTAATGTATTTCTCATTTGAAATTGATTTTTTTTTATAATTAAAAAAAAACATACACTTAAAAATTAATAATGTTTTCATTGTAAAAACTTTTAAGGTAATTTAGTTTGCATGCGTTTTGGTGCATTCATTTATGTCCATCACAACGTTCATGTGTTCGACAAATGATCAAATATTCCAATTAACTTGGCTTACAATGAAATATGTCCCTTGATATTAGGATGGCTATTGGACCTTTTTACTTCCAATGTTACAACTTAAATGTATAAATGTATGACAATATTGATAAACTTCTATTACAATTTTGGGAATAACATAGGGTTTACAATTTTGTAAAAGGCTTACTGGTTCAAGGCAACTGGTATTTAACATGAGTGTATTAAATGTATGGAAATACTGATCAACCTTATATCACAATTTGGGAAAATCCAAGGGTTTACAGTTTTGAAAATGGTGCAATGGGTGTTTGGCATCACTCGATGTTGGCACAGAGGCAGACCCAGGGTTCAACGTTCAAGAACGCACCAACAAAGCCCTAACTACCGACCCTTTTGGCAACACCTGCGAAGTAGATGAAGTCTCACCCGAGGTAGAGGCATGGGTGGTTGCAAGACTTAGGTGTCTGTAACCTTAGCTGGGATACAGATCTATGATTATCTTTCTTATAATGCACTTAGCATCAGTTATTCCTTAACATACATTCATTAATATACTTCGCAGAAGTCACAGAGCATCGTAGTGAATACTTATACTAAGAATGATTCAGTACTTATTCACAACAATATAGGTTAGATTTAACAGATCAAGCACTAAGCATCTCAAATATCAGAGCTAATGTTCATTCATTCATCAACAACACAAATCATGACTAGATCTACTTAACCACATCAATCACTTAGCCAAGAAAGAGATACATACATAAGAGCGAAGCACAAAACACTATACACACAGTTACCGTGGTTCACCCCCACCATGGGGCTACATCCACAAAGTCTTCTTTATCTTATCTTGGTCAAGTAGTTACAACACAGAGCTTTAACGACCCTTACTTGGCACAAGACAGAAGATCTGTGCAGCTTGCTAGATCCTTCTTCCTTTCTCTTCAGCATCAGACTATAACAACCTACACTTAGCTCTCTGATCTCATGCATAGAGCACTCTAAGATACATCCGATCAAACAGATCCCATTACTAGCACTAAGCTTTCATTCATACATCACACAGATGTACTACATTACTATCTCTCTTATCTTACTATATATATTTCCTATTTATAGATTACAAAATGGGCCTAAACGTGGGTAAATCCATGGGCCGACATCCCTTTCCCGTTACATCAACCCAAAACCCTAAAATGGACCCCAAAATAGGTCTTACTTCCTTATTTTTTGCTTCGCGTTGCGATCCTTCCTTGGCAAGTTGTCGCAGTCCCAAAAGTGGTCGAGTAAGACCAAGTACTCTTCAAATCTTGGTCAAGGGCCAACAGCCCCCCAACACTCACCTGTGACTCGTCCCGAGTCACTCAGGTCTGACCAATTCCACTTTGAATGCCTCGATCTTGGCTCGAGCGGATTCAACCTGCTGTAGTGTGACAACATCTTGTTCAGTAAATTCCTGGAGTACTGTGTCATTGAGTGGTCCTTCCAGGCGTTGTTCTACAGTGATGACACATTGTTCGAGTCAAGCTCCCTGGATTTCAAGTTCGACGAATAGTTGGCATGCCTTCTCTTGGAGTGGTTGCAATCATTGAGAGACGTCCATTACTTTACTTTGCAACATGTGTACTTGTTGTTGGGTTGTGCATTGCTCTGCGAACCTCTTCATTCTTTTGACTAGGGTCATGGACTTCAGCTGCGCTTGTAGCATGTTTGCATGTTGATTTTCTTCATGGAGTTGTGCCTCCAATGTTTTCAATTCTTGATTCTCTACGAGGGTTTCATAGGTCTGGGCGCTTCTGGTGCTTAGCTGCCTACATTCTGAAGCTAAAACTTTTAATCGGTTGACTGCACTTCAAGCAGTGGCTTCTCTTATATATCTTATCTCTTGGGGTGTCTTAGGCACGGTGCGAAGCTCTAGATCCATGATGCATTTTTGAAGTTGTTGGATTACTTCTTCCAGTTGGGTCACCTATTGTGGAAGACGATATTCCATATTCACTTTTATCATTGTCATAGAGTGCATTACCTTGTGAGCTCTTTCTTGTGTTTCAAGTTGCTATGCTAGCAACTAGTCCTTGCTCTATTGTAACTGGGGTTTTTCCTCCTCCTACTCTTGTTAAGCTGCTCATGTTCTTCCTTTCTCTATCTCTCTTCATGTGTGCTATGTGCTTGCGCCAAAGCCTGGGTGGCTTTTGCTATGTCTTCTTGAGCTCGTCAAAGTCGATCTTCGAATTTCTCGGTAATGTAGCATAACTGTGTGGGCTCATCGCATGTTCCTGATATTTCCATTGTTAACGGTGTTGTAGAAGCTGATTGGCTAGACTAAAGTGCCTATTGTGATTCTTTGAATTCGCCTGTGATCTGGCAGAATAGTTCCTCTTTCTTTTCTTCTTGCTTTTTCGCAAGCTCTAATGAGACATCATTTAGCGCAACAATTAAGAAGTCAAAATCATCCGGGGTAAGCGTAGTCTTAAGTGTGGTCTGGGTGGCCTTAGTTTTCTTTTTGGATGAGGGCCTCGGTGGGGTAATATTCCTTTTATTGGAGGGATCTACATCGTCCCTAGGCAGGGTAACCTTGCCTTTGCTCTGTTCAAATTTTGTGCCCCATAGTTCTTCATCGTCACCTCCCTTCATAGGTGAGAGCGAAGCAGTCTTCGTGGATGTGTTGTGGATATCTTGAACTTCCACATCCTTCTTAGTCTTGCGTGGTCCTGGTGTATCTGGCATAGCTTCAGGGCTATCTACGTCAGACATCTCTACGGGGTCTGTTGCAACAAGGAGGTCTGCCAACCATTCCTTGGTAATCGCCTCCAGGTCATCTTCTGTCAGCTTGTAATATGACTGGAGTTTTTGTTTTTGTTCGTCTGCGTGCACTGTGATGTAGGTGAAGTGATGATCTGCACTGAATTTAATCAAAGGTTGAAACCTATGAAGAGTGTTGGGTGTAATGAGTGGTGTAGACTAAATGTAGTACGCATGGAAGATGACATTGGACTGCCACTGTTTGTTCATGTTGCTGCAGTACCATAACGTATAGAACTTCGCGGCCAGGGGTTTGAAGGGTTCGATCTATGGAAACGTGGCTCCCTCGGGCAGTTCCAACGCAATGAAGGTGATGAGTATGAGCAACCAGCTAAAGTGGAACTCATACCCTTTGTCCTACGCTTGTCTATAGTCAAGCTCTAGTTGATTTATGAGGTATTTCACCCAGTTCATTTGTAGACCCTCCACGCACTTCCCTACGAGGTCAACTACAAATCTGGTCACCTGTGTAGGTCTGTTTTTTTTACTAACTTTCCCACGATCAGCTGTAAAAAAAAGCGTACTGCTTCATTCTCAATGGAGGCTACCTTGTAACCTCACGTGCCTTTCTCCAGATCGCCATATGTGTCTTTTATTCGTTGAGTGAGAGCACGATATGTGGTCTTTCCAGGGTAAAACTCCTACAAGTCAGGGCCCTACATGCTTAGCCCAGTGATTCGATTGATCAGAATCAGATCCACGGTGATGCGTCGATCCAACCATAGGTATCCTCCGTGGTAGCAGGACAAGAACAGTTGAACACACGCATTTAATTCCTGATGCCTCCCGAAATGTGGAATCTTCATTATGTTGAGGAGGGTTGACTGCGCAAGGTTATGGGTCCATTTCTGCGGTACAATCTTGGGTTTATTTCCTTTTGTAATAGTCAAATACTTGTGCGGGGCTAGCATAATGTATACCTTGCGATCTCCAAGGTTAAAATCACTGAATTTCAGTGAGGAGAGCTTCTCATGGTCAACATGAACTGCGCACACCCCTTTTGGGAGGTACGCAGTGACTACATCATAGTCGAAGTCTCTGGGTACAGAGTCTTGATTCAATGGTCCTCTTAGTGGTGGGATATATTTAGGCAAGATGCTTGGGATCATATTCACAGTGGCGAAGTCATTTCTGAGCTTAGATCGTCTTTCCAAAGGCGGTCGAGATGGTCCTGCTCGAGCAATTGAAGGGGAAGCTAGTCGTACGCCTGAGGATGATGCTTGTACACCTGTAGACATTCTTCATTTTGACATGACTCTCTCATCCATTAAATCAATTAGAACTTCTTCAACAATTTTCTCAGCAGCGCTGAGCTCATTCGACATACAAGCTTAGGTCAGCTGGCTCGAGTGCAAAAGGAATTCAGAGACGACAGTGAATAGTAAGGAAATGATCTCATGGCAAGTAAATCTCAGGGTTCATGCTCAAATTCTCAGTTAGAAAAACGTATTCTCGGTGCATGGTGCATCAGGTTGAGTAGGCAATCTCAGCAATGGTCTGCTTGCAACGGACATGGGGCCTTCATTAACTCTGTTCTATCCATTCTAGTACTATCCAACGGTCTAGTGGTAACCCATAACTATTTTTCGATCTGTTTGGAGTGGCGGTCGAAGGAGTATATCGGTTCCAACGGCTATATTTCTTTGTCATGGAGAAGTACTCTATGTCGTTGTTTTGATATCTCGACAAAGCTCCCATTCTGCAATTCTTCTTGCTGCGAAGTGTCCTCTAGAACCTCTTGTAACCTTATAGTATTAGCCCTTTTCTTTCTTAACTTCCTAGCCTTCTTCCCAGTGAGTTTCGTCTTAGTAAGGATTTTACCATTCTGATGTTTATCTTTTGTGGTCTTAGTTACTTCGCGCTGTGGAAAATATTTCTTAGGGTTCCTACATAATACTTCTTTTGTATCAAAAATAGGTAACTCGATCTTCTGCGGATCCTCAAGTGTTATCTTAGCTTCGAAATTGGAGGTACTAATATTAAATAGTTGTGATCTTCTCTTCTGTTCTTCAATCAAGTGCGCGATCCTTCTGGACATAAAGTCTTTTAACTCTTGCTTCTTCTATTCCAACACTTTCTCTTCTTCTCTACGTCTGGCTTGTTCTGTATCAATCCAGGGTTTTCCTATGAGCATGGTAAACGGGGCGTTGTCTTCAGCAAATTTAATGATCTCAAAGTATTCCTCTGTCGAAGTTCCATTGACAGTCATAGGTATCTGGGCGAGCCTTCCACATAGGTTTACTATCTTTCCTCTGAAGAAACTTGTTCCTCCTAGGGAAGGGATCATGGCATGCTTTCATATAGCTTCCCAAATTCTTTCTGGCATAATGTTCACTTGTGCTTCTTCATCAAGAGTACAGTCAATGTCCAAGTCCCTTATTCTTGCTTCGATTTGCTCATTTTCATTGAAGATCTCTGATATCCTAACATGTCAGTGGTCATTCAAGGTATCTCTCATCTGTAGCAATATCTTTTCTAATTCCTTCTGGGTTTCTGCTATAATCTTGGTCTCTTGATCTCCCTCAGGGTTTGCTTGTTCCATACTCAGCTTCTCAAGCCTAGCTATCATTCTAGGGAAATCCAATACTTCATGGTCCATATCCTTCTTTAGCAAGATGTCCTAGTGATCTGCAACTATAACAGAGGGTTAATCCTCTCATCTGTTTAGATGTTCCCCAACTCCTTCTGTACTTTTCACCAGGATCATGGTGGCTAACTTGCAATTTTTTTTTTCTAGGAGCCTGCATCCACTTGTTAGTCCAGAAATTCCTTCGATGCATAGGTATAACATATATATCACTATATTTATCATATCTATTCATATCAAACTTTCTTTCATCTATTAATGCCCTAGTTTTGAAGCTAGAACATAATCTATGAAACATACCTAGATCCATGCTTTAGAAACAAAAAATTTCACTTATCTTACTTATGCAGAGCACAAAGCTTCCAGATCTAAAAATTTTAACTATTCTTACCTTTATCAAGGCATAGAGCTTATAGATCTTACCTTTTTCTTTGCAGATCTGACTTCTTTTCTTCAGATCTGACCTCTCTTTCTTCAGATCTAACCTCTTTTCTTGGAACAAAGCTTCACAGGTCAAACAAAACACTGCGCACTAGGGAAACAGATCTATGCACAGATCTTATTTCACACAAAGCTTCTTCTTCTTCAGTTCCCAGCAATCACAGTTCCAGGTCCTGGCAACGGAACCATTTGTTGGCACAAGGGAAGACCCAGGGTTCAATGCCCAGGAGTGCACCAACAAAGCCCTAACTACCGGCCCTTTCGGCAATACCTGTAAAGCTGATGAAGTCTCACCTGAGGTAGAGGTCGGGGTGGTTGCAAGACTCAGGTGTCTACAACCTTAGCTAGGAAACAAATCTATGATTATCTTTCTTACAACGCACTTAGCATCAATTATTCCTTAACATAGATTCATTAATATACTTTGTAGAAGTCACAGAGCATTGCAATGAATACTTATACTAAGAATGATTCAATACTTATTCACAACAATATAGGTTAGATTTAACAGATCAAGCACTAAGCATATCATATATCAGATCTAATGTTCATTCATTCATCAACAACACAAAGCATGACTAGATCAACTTAACCACATCAAGCACTTAGCCAAGAAAGAGATACATACATAAGAGCGAAGCACAAAACACTATACACACAGTTACTGTGGTTCACTCCCACCCTGGGGCTACATCCACAAATTCTTCTTTATCTTATCTTGGTCAAGTAGTTATAACACAGAGCTTTAACGACCCTTACTTTGCACAATACAGAAGATCTGCGCATCTCGCTAGATCCTTCTTCCTTTCTCTTCAGCATCAGACTATAAAAACCTGCACTTATCTCTCTGATCTCATGCATAGAGCACTCTAAGATACATTCGATCACACAGATCCCATTACTATCACTAAGATTTCATGCATACATCACACAGATGTACTACATTACTATCTCTCTTATCTTACTATCTATATTGCCTATTTATAGATTACAAAATGGGCCTAAACGTGGGTAAACCCACGGGCCGACATCCCTTTCCCGTTACATCAACCCAAAACCCTAAAATGGACCCCAAAATAGGGCTTACTTCCTTATTTTCTCTTCGCATTGCGCTCCTTCCTTGGCAAGCTGTCACAGTCCCAAAAGTGGTCGAGTAAGACCAAGTACACTTTAAAACTTGGTCAAGGGCCAACACTTGATATAAAGCCAGATATACATATAGAAAGATTGCTTACAACATCCATAACATCAATATACAACAAACACACATGCCCTCTGCCCTAGAACGATTCAATTTTTATATATTTGAATCATTTAGTGAATCCAAATTATGGACTTGAAAATCAGTTGTTAGCGGTCAGTGGAAACACACAAGAAGTCGAAGGATGGGAGGATTCTAGCATGTGAGGCATCATCAAACACAGTATGTATCCCACCGCCTTCTCATATTTCCATTTTAACATTGCACTGGTAGTTCAATTTAATATTGAGATGGAACATATTCGCACACAGTGCACTCTCGTCAGGTCTATCTGAAGCATTGCAATAAATAAAAAGCATACATATTTGAAATGCCAATTCACCACTGTCATGGCAAGGTGGGTCCATAAACCCAACAAACTACACCTATTATTCCACCTGTCGTGATGCATAGAATCCTCCGTTACTAAGTGCATGTAAAACATGAAACACTGGAATCCTCCATTGGCATCCGCCATTACCCAAGCGCATGAAAAAAATGAAAAGCATGGCCACTATGACAGCTGATTTAGGGAGATATGGCCAAACATGGCAGAAATGTAAATCTGATGTTGTAAAAGATAAAATTTAATAGTGAAGTAAATATTTAATGTCAAGTAAGTTTGCTATTCACCTAAACGTGTCAATGAAATGGATACACAGTAATTTCTTAACATGATTAAGTAAATGTGAAAAATTAAATAGGGTAACGGATGCATTAAAAAATGCTAGGAAGTTATAAACATTAAATCACATTCATTGATTTAGAAGAACGGCTAATAATATGCTAACATCTTCGATTGCTAGCCCTAATATTAGAGTTTAATAATTAAAAGATCATTAAATGTGCATATTTCCAATAGGTATACGCCTTTCGGCATAAATATTGCATAGAGAACCATAATATAGTGAAACCAAAATTCTATTAATGAATGAAAAAATAAAAGATTGTAAAATGAAAAGTAATACAAATTAGCTAGAATTGTGGTAGCTTATCTCTGAAGAGAGATGTGTTGGCTACGCTCATTCAAAAGAAGACGTTATAAGAGGCCAAAATGGTCTTTTGATCATAAATTAATAAACCCCAAGAGTAAAAACCCTAAAGATCCAAAATCCTAACCCTAGAAGATGAAGCACCAAAAAGTTCGTGGGACTTGAGATGGCTAGTTGATACCTCGACTTCCCAAGGGAGAAACATTTACATACAATCTCCATTTGGTGATCGAGATTATGTTTGGAATGAAATGAAAGAAAAGATATTACGATGAAACACTCATGAAAATTTCTAGAAACAGAGAAATACAACAATACTTGATTTCTATTAATGAAATAATTGTAAAGAGAGTGTAAAAATACAGAGTGAAAGACTCGCTAGAATGGTGGTAGCTTTATCTCTGAGAATATATGTGACGGATATGCTCATTCGCCAGAATATGATTACAATGAGGCTCTGAAGGCCTTTTTATGTTAAACGAGAATTCCAAAACTCTAGACATCCAAAAAACTAACCCTAGGAGATGAAACACCAAATGTCATGTGGGGCTCGTTTGGGTAAGTTAGTACATTAACTTCCTAGGGTCGTAACTTTTGCATACGATCTTCGTTTTAGGTGCATAATAGTTCGTTGGAAAGGTGTTTTGGAGAACTAAGCATTATGTCATCAAATTCCGACTCTGTGTACAATTTTATTGTGGAATGCTATCCCTTTTGAGTTTTTATTGAGTGACACATGGTTCATGTCTGTTCGGGTTTCCAACAAAGCCTCTAAAACTATCGGCCCTCCTGGTAAACCAGAAGGCAACACAGTTCATAGGGTGCACTGCGTCGTCTCACCCGAGATAGTATTAATGGGTGGCTGAAATACTCATGTGTTTACATCCTAGGATTGAATGAGAGATCTGATAACTGTGTATTGAGAGTGCTATTGTAACTTACTAACGTAGTATACCATTATCACAATTTATGCAATAAATATAATAACTCATTCATTTAACACATATATATCTACTGAGACAATAAATAAATACATGCATTCAATCACATAACACAGATGTTACCGTGGTTTACCACCCCCCTAGGATATGTCCACAAAGATTTGGCTCTTATCTCTTTTATTCTAGTCATTTTGTCACTACAGTATCGCACACTTTACAATTCTCCTCCTTCGGGTTAAGATTTGTTATGAGGTGGGCTAGGTCGCACCAGGATCCTCATCCTATGATCTAACCCTCAATATATACCCTCCTCCATCTTCTCCAGCTCAACAAATTACAAAAATAGGTCATACAACAAAATATTACCTACTATTTGCTTCCTTGTATTCGTCTCTCTATATCTCTAGCAACTCGCAACAACAAAATTTTATCCTCTATGAGACCTAGATAACTATATTTATACATTTCTGGCTCTTCAGCCATTACAATACATTACCAAAAACCTAACCCTAACATCTTTAGGTCTTCCATGCATATGTGCACGTTGTTCTTCCTTCCAGCTGTCGCTTTCCTCGTGCATGCCTTATTTCCCAAAAACGCCTTGCTTTCTGGTTTGGTATACTTCCAACAAGCCCCCAACACTGACATGTGGCTCATCTCGAGCCACCTAACCTTTGTGCGCTTCATCAATCTCCCTGGTGATCGCCTGGAACTTCTCCTTGAGCTCCATTGCTTGTGTTTGCGCCTGCGTGGTCTTCCCCTTGAGTGTGTCTACTATCTGGACTGCAATTTTGTCACTGATTAACACTGCGCACTCTACCTAGGTCTGTGTTATATGTTTGTTGGCTTCCTCTGCCTGCGCAATGACTTCTGCTACTCGCTCTTGAAGCGGTTCCATTTAATCCTGACGCTCCTTTTTCAGTGTTTGCGCAGTGGTGAGTTCTGTCTACAGTTTCTTCATATCCCGCACCCCTTTGATGCACTATGTGATAGGAATTGTCTTTTGCCTATGCTTGAGGTCTTGGATAGTTGTGCTTATCCTTTATTATTCCTTGTCCCATAATTGGAATTGTTAATCCTCTTTTAGCTTTTTCCAAAGTTGTGCTTCTTTATCGAACAAGTCGGCTGTTGTGCTGACCTGTTGCTCTATCTCCTGCAGTTGCTCTGTTGCCTCCTTCTTCCTTTGCTCCCTTACCTATGGTGGAGTGGTGGGTGTGAGATACTCATGGAGATTCTTGATATCCTTCTGATATTGATCAATTTCCTGTGCAATTGGATCAATATTTTATGTTGCTGTGAGGACATCCCTCTACACAGTTTTTGGCTTCTTCTCATAATTTAGTGCTACTTTTTGTTCCAATACGTTCATGTGCTCCGTCGCCTATTGGGTATTGAGCTTATCCTACTCACAAATTAATTCTAGCGCGTTCCACTTCTCTATTTCTTGCTGTAATTCAGCTAAGTCTATGCGTTGGCTATTAGGTTTCTTTGACCATGGATATGGGATTCAGTGGTCTTGTATCTGGTGAGGGAATTTCGTCAACATTGACGACCTCCAACGACTATTGTTCACTTTCCTATGATTGTACCCGTGCCCTAGTTCTAATTCTGGAGTGTCGTGTGGTCTGGGTCGACTTTGCTTATTTTGGTGGTGCCATAATGGTGAATGTCGAGCATTTCTTGAATTCAATGGTCTCTATAACCTCTATGAGATGTGCCCTGTGATTCGTATGATTTCTCACTCTTTGTATTTTCCATTCTCACAATAGACTGTTTTCTCTCGCGTCTGTGTTTTGTATGGGAATTGTATGAAACTTGTTGAAGATTCTACCCTTATGACGGATTCAATGCACCTTTGATTCCTTCATAATTTCCATTACTCTACACTGCCGTCTCCAGTTGGCGTGATTAATGCGGCGTCCTGTCTGTCCTTTTCGGCATTCAATTCCACATAACTTCATTGTTTCGTACTATGTTTGTCGTCTTTGTTTTTCCTGCTTGTTTCCATCGTGACCTAGTCATTGCTCTTGTGCTCACCAAATTTGTATTCATAAGTGTGTGTGCTCCTTATTCTTTTGGTGCACTATGCCTCTATTGGTACTATTTAATATCCTATTTTTTTTATTTTTTTTACTGTGAGGTGGGTGGTAGATTGTCCTTATACAGCTTCAGTCGGCTCCCATTGATCATCCCTCTGAGTTCTGCGCCTGCTAAGTATTTCAATTGTACATCTCCTTCATCTGTGATAGTTTTTACTTCATACGGTCCTAACCAATGCATTCTAAGATTTCCTGGGTGCTGAAAGGATTTATTGTCATACATCAACACTAAATATCCTTCCTTGAAAGTTTTCTTCTTGGTGTGTCTGTCATGCCAAGCTTTGTCCCTTGCTTTCTGAAATTGTTGGTGGAACCCTCCTAGGATCCAATATTCCTCCATGGTCATCAACTGGTTTAGTCTTTCCTGTACCGCGTCTCGCTCTGTTATGTGTGTAATTGCTTCTATGTGCAAGCTTAGTACTAGAAATTATAATGGTACCACTGCTTCTTGGCCATAGACCAGTTTTTAAATGGCTTGTGCCTTGTCAATGTTTTGCACATAGTCCTATAGGCCCACAATATTGCTGGTATTTTGACGTCTCAATCATCCCTACTAACATTACAGATCTTTGTTAGTGCATTCTTCAATATTTTGTTCAATGCCTCTACCGTGCCATTATCCTGTGGGTGATATGGTGTGCTCTTCGGATGATGGACTTCAAACTCTTCATTCATAGCGTTGATAGTGTGGTTGATCAAGTGTGTTCCTTGGTCACTCATCAAAACTCATGGGCACCCAAATTGAGTGATTACTTGTTCAAATAGAAAGTGTGCTACTGTTTCTTCGCTACAATCCTTCACTGGTGCTGCTTCCGCCCATATTGTCAAGTATTCTGTCACGGTGATGATGTACCTAGCTCATATTATTTTTGTTGGTGGGTTGATTGGTCCCACAAAGTCTATTGCCCATTTATCGAATGCCTGCAATGTTACTTGTGGTCGTAATGGAATTTCTTCTCTTTTGTTGGGTTTACCTACCCTTTGATAGACATCACATCTCTGGCAGTACTCCTTTGATTCTTTGTGAAAGGCTGGCCACCATAGTCCTGTGCACAATACCTTTTGCGTGGTAGGTTTTTCTACGTAATGTCCTCATGTTATTCCCTCATGGGCTTCTGTTAAAACTCTTGGTATTTCATGTTCTAAAACATATCTAAGCAAGATACTATCTTTTCCCATTTTGTATAAGTGTCCTACGATCACTTGATAGTCTGCAGCCTGGACTACCAGGTTTTTCTTCTACGCCGTGTTGTACTCTTGTGGCACAATACTTGTGCTTAAGTAATCAATGATATCTGCAAAGTATTCATCGGTGATCTGAACTAAAAATAACTGTGCGTCCGAGAATTTGTCCTCTAAATTCATAGGTTCTTCTTCGTTTGTGACCCTTGATAGGTGGTCAGTTCCTGCATTCAATTTTCCTGGCTTGACTATTACGTCGAAATCGAATTATTGAAGCAGAAATAACCATCAACAAATTCTCCCTCGCAACACTGGCTTGTTGACTAGTTATTTAAGGGTTGAGTGATCTGTGAACATCTTGAAGTGTTTCCCCAATAAGTAATGTCTGAACTTATGCAGTGCGTAGACCATAGCTAGGCCTTCCCTCTCTGTAGTATTATAGTTTTGTTCTGATTCTGATATATTTCGGCTCACAAATGCTATAGGTTGATCCAAATCTCTCACTCCTGGTTGTGCCAAGATAGCTCCAAGTGCTACAGTTGATGCATCTACATGTACGTGTAATGTATTCTCCCAGTCTGGAAATACTAGTATTGGCGTGGTGACCATTTTTTCTTTCAACGTATCCAGACCATGTTGAAAATCGTCGTTCCACTGAAACTTTGTATCCTTTCTTAACATTTTTTCCATTGGCATGGTAATCTGCGCATATCCTTTGATAAACTTTCTGTAGTGTCCTGTGTGTCCCAACTCCACTCTTAGCTAAAAAACTATTTTTGGTGGTGGCAAGTTCATAATTACTGCAATCTTTGTTGGATCTACTAGTAAACCTTGTTTTCATACTATATTACACTATAGTATCCCAAATGGTGTTCTGAATATACATTGTTTTATGTTTAATGATATCTGGAACTATCTACATCTTTCTAACATCAACCATAAGACCTCTACATGTCCTTTCAACAAATTATAGACTGTCCAATCATCCAAGTATACTTCTAGAAACTGGTGCATGAATTCCTTAAATGCAATGATGACTACTATGGAAAATATTGTTGGTGCATTCTTCAGTCCAAACATCATGACTGCGTACTAGTAGGATCCTTGTTCTGTGGAAAACATGGTCTTGTATCTGTCTTCCTATGCTATTGATCCGTAGGATCTAAGTGTTAAGTGCATATTTTTTTCTTTTTAAATACTATGAATGCTCAGCATGTTAATATACTGTCAGCTTCTAAATAAAGACTGTAATCTGGAAATGCATCACTGTACATAATGAAGATAACAGAAAATGAAAACACAGAACAGAGAATGAAAAAAAACACAGCAGAAGAGAGTCTCAAGACACTGAAATTGTTAACGGAGTTCACCCCCTTCACTGGGCTACGTCTCCGGGTCCCTCTCCAATGGGTACCGATCCAATATTAGTTTCAAAATGGTACATAAATGGCTGGAATCAACTTCATCAACTATGAACAGAAAACTGTGCAAAATCCTTCAAGACTACATTTCTGGAAATTACAAAATGGTCTTCACTATATAAACAACCACTTAATGACAGAGTAGTCGACTTGGAAAAACCACAGCATCTGGACTTCACAACTAGGAAAGACCCTCCTCTGCGTACTGGCTGGACAATGGCTATATAGCTTACGGGCCTCACAACAGAGATGCTTCAATTAACTAGCATAACAGAACTGATACCTCGCAATTATTTTCATAACGAATTTGACACTTGTGCATTCCCAGTCGAGTTCCATAACAGAATGATGTTGGAACTTTAAGTGAGAGGTTTATTTCACGGGCATCGACTCAGTTGTGTATTCAAAACAGAACCAACAGACAGACTCTTCTCATTATGGCTTGCAACCATAACTACCAGATAACGTTACAGATGCCCCGAAAACTGTTCTCCACACATAAAACTCCCACGAAACTATGTACAAATGGTCCCATGCCACGTTACCGCGCGAGCCCAGGCTGTACGTTACACAATTCCCTTTGGAGAGTGCACAATGGATTACCATAAACATCGTTGTGCTGGCTGAGATCCAATGCTGAGCAACAACGATTGGACCTTGCACAAATATTCCGTGCTTTGCCACGTCATATCGCAGGGCTCGGCTGTATGTTACTTAACATGCTCTAAACTGTGTACAAAACATATATATAATCATTTCGATGTTGCAATCCTTTGCATAGCTTGACTCATAGGTGCTAATTGATACCCATCAAATGTTGCACCGTGTAAAATATGGTGAAATCTCGACCCGTGCAGAAACATATAACACATGATTACCATATGATATATAACATTGATCATTGCAATATGTGATATATAATGATATATATATATATATGCGGGACATGTAACTTGGTTTCGTTTGGAATGTGGCAACAACATATAAGAAGTCTAGTCTATGTGCCGAGACATAACAGGAATTAGTATATGTGATGTACTTTACGCCATTGATTAATAACCATGTACCATATTGGATCAATAGAATTTGGAGGATGAAAAACCCCTTTAGATCATTCCTCCCCATTGGAGATCTTTTGGACCACCAAAAGCCTAGATCACCCTGCAGGTAGGTGAAGGTACAACTCCCTCACCTTTCCAATCTCCATACATCCTACCTTGCTTAGAATCTGCATATTAGTCTCCTTTTCCATGACCAAAGGAGGCTTATACCATTTAAAATTCTTTGCATATACAACTGTATTCATTGGAGATAAGCTCAAACATAAAGAATGTTTACACTTCTTTTCAAAGATCCCAAAATGATCATAAACAAAATTGATCTTTTTACCTTGCAATCTTCCCTTGGTGATCTGCAACCAAACTTGTTTTTCAACCTCAAACGGATGATGATTTTCATGCCCGGCTTTGCAAATTGCCTGGCTCTTCTCCTGTTGTTCTTGCACTATCTGTTGCACTGTTTTCTTTGCATCATGATGTCTACCTCTCACATCTTTTGTGCCGGAAGAAAAGTCCACATGTGACTTCAACAGATAACAAAAACAAGTCTTAAAAAAAGATTTAATGCACTGCATGTGCTGCAAATGTTCACACCAAACTTTAGGATGTTCATCACAATAATTTTGAAGAAATTGAATAATCATCAGATTCATGCCAGATTTTGAAAAAAACATGCTTTGTTGCAACTGCACTTCATGTTGTACATCTCTAGTAAGTGATAGTTTTTCAGGTCCCTGTAACAAAGTACCATACTCAGGAACACTTTTAATGAATTCAATTCCATGTTCCAGATTACCACTCTCCAATGATTCACATTTAACAACCATTAATGAAAACTTCCTACTAGCTTTCACTATCATTTTCATTTGACTTGTAGTGACGAAAGCTAGATTTGTTTTCATACGATGTGCACGAACAATGTATTCCACACCACCTTTAAAGAGATGATATTTGTTCTGCTCTCTATAAAAGACTGTTTTCCGGTCATACAAATATGGACTCCCAAGTACAATTCCACAAATGTCAAGTGGCACTACATCCAGTTCTACCTCATCCATAAACTTTTCAGTGATTGCAAATTCCAAAACACATTTCTTTGTAACTTGCAACTGTGTATCATTAGTAACCCAACCAAGAGGATAGGGTTTTTCATGAAGACTAGTAACTAGATTAAGTTTATTAACCACTTCTTCTGATATCAAATTCACTTGAGAACCACTATCAAACAATGTGTCAACTTTTGTATGATTTGTAATGACACGAACATGAAACAGTTCACTTCTTCTTTTATCACTTTGCATAGAAGTAGATAGCAGATTTGTACTTGTACTTGCACATGAATTAGAACTTGAACTTGCATCAATGGAAAGAGATATACCTTTATCTTTACCTCGGATCCCTATTGTTGTGATCTTAGTCTCATCACCTGAATCAGATCCCAAGTCTTGAATCACTGCTGCAGTAGCTATTTGATTATCTTCATCTTTGTTTTTATTTCTTCCCATCCATTTAGGCTTTAATTCCAGATGAAGTTTCCAACACCTAGAAACATCATGCTCTTTCTGACAATGTGAGCATGTGGGTTTTTCACCCTCTTTCTTGATGGTAGCTRATTTCTTTCCTTTATCTTTGCTTTTATCTTTGTTTTCAAATTTAGATGACTTCTTCATAAAAGAATCRTTATCATGCTTACCCCTAGCTTCTAAATGTGTAGCTTGAACACATACATCATCCAAATTACTGGGGTTAAACATCAACAAAGTATGTCGCAAATAAGAATGCATGCCACCAATGTACTTAAGAAGAGTCTCATGCGTATCTAATGAAACATTCAATGCAATAGCCCTCTTTCTGAATTCATGAGTATAATCTTGAATATTTTGTCCTTTAGCTTGTCTAAACGTTTTCCAACTCATGGTTAATTGTTGTATATGACCTAAAGGATAAAACTGCTTTCTCAAAACCTCAATGAAATCAGTCCAAACTGAAATGATTTTACCATTCTTTTGAAGATCCTGTTGAACTTTGCTCTCCCACCAAGTAAGAGCCATCCCACTCATTCGTAAAGTGGCCATTTGGATTCTAGAAGGGTCATCATTGATGCCCTGCACCCTGCAATAAACTTCAAGCTGCTTAATCTAATTGTCTAGTTTTTCAGCATCTAAGTCTCCATTATAGATAGGTAACTCAAATTTCACATCTAGCTTGAGATATGGCATATTAGCATTATTCAAATGAGAAGTATGAGAAGAAGAGGATTTATTATATCAATAAGATCACCATAACCTACACCTTTACCATTCTCTTCACTCTTTACTTCTGCATCTTTGGACTAATTTTCATCTTCCTTCTTCTTCTTTTCTGCACGTTCTTCAAAAAGCATTTCCACCGTATTTTTCATGCTGATAAAGGCCTCTAGAAACTCTGTTTCAGTGAGAACAGATTTCTCTCGTTCCTCATGTTCTTCTTCCCCTCGTGGAGAAGACATGGCTTTTGGGATTGTTCTTCTGGCACCAGTCTCAGGGTCGCCTTCAACTAATTCTCCTTCACCGAGCTGAGATTTTGACCTGGTAAGCATTCACAGTCTTGCACTACAGTAAACCAAGCTCTGATACCATTAATTTGATTCGTAGGATCTAAGTGTTAAGTGCATATTTTATTTTATTTTAAATACCATGAATGCTCAGCATGTTAATATACTGTCAACTTCTAAATAAAGACTGTAATCTAGAAATGCAGCACTGTACATAATGAAGATAACAGAAAATGAAAACACAGAATAGAGAATGAAAAAAAACACAGCAGAAGAGAGTCTCAAAACACTGAAATTGTTAACGGAGTTCACCCCCTTCACTGGGCTACGTCTCCGGGTCCCTCTCCAATGGGTACCGATCCAATATTAGTTTCAAAATGGTACATAAATGGCTGGAATCAACTTCAGCAACTATGAACAGAAAACTGTGCAAAAGCCTTCAAGACTACGTTTCTAGAAATTACAAAATGGTCTTCACTATACAAACAACCACTTAATGACAGAGTAGTCGACTTGGAAAAACCACAGCATCTGGACTTCACAGCTAGGAAAGACCCTCCTCTGCGTACTGGTTGGACAATGGCTATATAGCTTACGGGCCTCACAACATAGATGCTTCAATTAAATGGCATAACAGAACTGATACCTCACAATTATTTTCATAAAAAATTTGACACCTGTGCATTCCCAGTCGAGTTCCATAACAGAATGATGCTGGAACTTTAAGTGAGAGGTTTATTGCATGGGCATCGACTCGGCTGTGTATTCAAAATAGAACCAACAGACGGACTCTTCTCATTATGGCTTGCAACCATAACTACCAGATAATGTTACAGATGCCCCGAAAACTGTTCTCCGCACATAAAACTCCGACGAAAATGTGCACAAATGGTCCCATGCCATGTTACCGCGTGAGCCCACGCTGTATGTTACGCAATGCCCTTCGGAGAGTGCACAATGGATTACCATAAACATCGTTGTGCTAGCTGAGATCCAATGTTGAGCAACAACGATTGGACCTTGCACAAATATTATGTGCTTTGCCATGTCATATCGCAGGGCTCGACTGTATGTTACTTAACATGCTCTAAATTGTGTACAAAGCATATATATAATCATTTTGATGTTGCAATCCTTTGCACAGCTTGACTCATAGGTTCTAATCGATACCCATCAAATGTTGCACCGTGTAACATATGGTGAAATCTCGACCCGTGCACAAACATATAACACATGATTACCATATGATATATAACATTGATCATTGCAATATGTGATATATAATGATATATATATATATATATATGCGGGACATGTAACTTGGTTTCGTTTGGAATGTGGAAGCAACATATAAGAAGTCTAGTCTATGTGCCGAGACATAACATGAATTAGTATATGTGATGTACTTTACGCCATTGATTAATAACCATGTACCATATTGGATCAATAGAATTTGGAGGACGAAAAACCCCTTTGGATCAGCTATCTTGATCTGGTTGTAGCCTGAGAATCCATCAATGAATGAGTAAGCTTTGTGTCCTCCTATGTCCTCCAACACATCATCCGTGAAAGGTGTAGGGAACGAGTCATGTAGGCATGCATCGTTCAAATTCCTCAGTCAACGCATATCTGTATTCCTCCTTTGTTTTTGTCTTGAAATACCATCGGACTTATCCATTCTGAATCTTCCACTGGTTCTATGATTCTGGCTTCGAGCATCCTATCGATCTTAGCTTTGACTTTATGCTTATATATCGGGTTCAATCTATATGGTCGTTGCCTGATTGGTCTCTCTTCAGCTCTAAGTGGTATCTTAATTTCTCCTATCTCTCATGTTATACGCTTCATCTCTGTAAATATCGTGGGAAACAGGTCGTTGTACTCGCACAGTAACTATGTTATGATTTCTACTGTTTGCTCATCCCAGTAGTCTCCAATACTAGCCATTTTGGGATTTTCAACTATCCCAATGATGAATTTCTTTACCTTGATCTATGCAACAGTGACTTATGATTCGATAGGTGGATCTTCCACTTCTCTTTCACCTTCTTCCTCAATCTAAATATCGTGTGGATCATCTTCATATGGTGCTTCCTCCTGCACATGGTAACATGACAACAGTTCTTTGATTGTGAGTATATTCCACTATTTCTATTATGTTATGATCTCGACTTTTGGTTCTTTGATGAATATCCTCCCTCTTATTTGTTTAATAGATCCATTGATGTTGGGGTTTTCATGCTCGAATGAAAAAGTAATTGTAAAATTATGTTGCAATAACGTCTAGGTCATAGTTCCTCTGCACAGTTTCTGCTCAATATACAAGTTTGTTGGTATGCCCTCTAAAGTGTGTATAAAATGATGAGGCCATTCCTCTAGGGTGTTAGTTTCAAAAACGTTCTGCACTTCTCCAAGTGTTCCATTGGTTCCCCATGTCTATCGTACTTATGTTTTTTATTGTTTTTCTATTCTGTGCCGAACCTTATGCGCAATAACCGCTTACATTGGTACCAATCTGTGATTGTCTCTTTGTGTGCGCCCCACTATCTTGCAGGTGTGGCCTTGAGTGCTATATCAAGCGCTAAGAGTCTCTAATTCACTTCATCTTCGTACTGTTCCAGGAATGTTTCTAGATCATTTATTCCATGGAAACTAGGTGGTTCCCTTATCTTCATTCCTACCCATCTTACTGCACGGTCTATTTGTGCACATATTCTTGTGGACACTTCATGTAGCCTTTGTTTCCAGTTCTCTAAAATGGTATCTGAGTCTATTGCACATGAAGTAATGCTCCTCCAACTAAGTATTCCATGTACAGTTGGGTTTGCGTAATCCTCATCGCGTGTAGTTATTCTGTACAACTGGATGATTTATTCTAAGTCTAGGCAAGTGGGTTCTACAAACCTTTCCCCTTCTGATGGGTCTAATGGCATGATGACCCTGTATTCACCTGACTCAAATGTCATTTTTCATGTCTTCAAATGGTTTTCAAACTCTCAATCCAATCCAAACAATGTTGGATATGGTGTTGTGCCATCCACTATTTCAATTACTTGAAAATATGCTTTAGTGCACACTCCATCCAGGTCTACTATTACTCCTTTTAGTCTACTGATTGGTATGAATCTGTGTTGGTTTGCTAATTTTAATTGAACAGGTGAGTATCCTAATGTGGTCTCTCCCATGCATTTCCATGTATTCTTTGGTAATACATTCACTTCAGATCCTAGATCTAGTATGATATATCCCATGTTCAAATATTTGATGTTGGCATTCAGTCTTAACTCCCTACTTGTTCTTCTTCTTGTATGTAGGTGATTGATGGTTTTTTGTTCTAGTTTTCCTTTCGTCTCTATACTACATCTTTCCAGTACGTTTTTCAATATTTTGACAGATGATGGATCGTTTAATACGCTTACACATGACTGCAAAAATCCTTTGATTGTACTTACTTGTCCCATAGATTAAATTTCGTTGGTATGATCCAATAACGGAGGCATATTGTATTCCGGTGCTTCCTTTCTTTGTTGTGCAGTTGAAGTCGACGTAATGTCCTCCTTCTAAAATTATTGTCGGGCTTGAAGTCGGCTTGCTTGGGCATGATTGTTGGATCATGTTGTCATTGATGCCAATGGTTTGATTGATTGATGTCAAATGATTGATTGATGTCAAAGGATTGATTGATTGATGATTGATGTAATATAATATGTATTGTCCTTGATGAGAATGAATAGATGAAGATGGATCAATGAGTTTTCATTGATACATGATGGATCGATGTGGTTTCATTGGTATGTGATGCATTGTTGTAAAAATGTATAGATGACTCATTATTGTCTTATCATGATTGATAAGGTGCACAAATGGATGAACTCCAAAGTGGTCCCCTTATGGTGAAATCCCTCACGGGAAGACGCTTTGCGGATTGAGTTATCCTAGAAGAATGGTTGGAGGACCCATGCTCTCATTATTGTATTATCATGATTGATAAGGTGTACAAATGGATGAACTCCAAAGTGGTCCCCTTATGGTGAAAGCCCTCACGGGAAGACGCTTTATGGATTGAGATATCCTAGAAGAAAGGTTGGAGGACCCATGCTTGTATGAGGAATAACGAGATGAAGATCAAGGAAATTGTTGGTGAAACTATCCTAGATGGATAGTGCTTGTCATGCCATTTCTGGTGGTATGTGGAATGTCAC